>ML777260.1:274943-300287 GCA_009831015.1 Picea engelmannii | reverse complement strand
TATATATATATATATATATATATAACACAATATTGAAACTTTGAATTTCCATAAAAAAAATTATTAGAAAAAAGAGAAACAAAATTGAAAATACATATATAAAATTGTAACATTTTCTTAAAATTAAATTTTACATATATAAACTTCAAACATCTTTGTAAATTTGAAGCATTATTCTTGTTGATTGGGAAAAACTAAATAGTACTATTTTTGTAATATGAAAATACAACAAAAAGTCAATGATATGGTTGGTTGATAGCAACAACATATTTAGTGTGAGCTTGAAGGAAAACATATATGCATTAAAAAAATTTCATATCTACAACTATAAAGTTAGTATTTTTAAGCTTTTTTTACTTAAATATTTTTTAAAATAATATTTAGTGTAGTTTAGTGTTTGTTTTATAGTGATATTTTAAATACATATAATGAAAATGTTTGTAATAAATTATGTATTTGTAACAATGCAATAAAAAAATTTACATTTTAATTTAATATAATTTTAATTTAAAGCTCTCTATTTTGGAAATTGGTTCCTAAGCTCCCATTTTCTTGATGTTGAAGCTCCCAAAAATCTACCAAATTTTCAAAACAATTCCCAACCAATTAAAAACTTGAAGCACTAAAACTACACCTATGAAAAATACTAAAAACTATTTATTATTTAAACTATTTTAAATATAAAATTTGTCATTATTTAACTTCAATTCAATTATAGGAAATACTAAAAAACTAAAATAATAATAATAATTATTTTTTTTTAAATAAAAAAGTGGAACCTGCTATATTAGATAGACAAAAAACTTTTACAAAATATACAAAAGTGTAGGTCTGATGTCACCAAAAATGCTGTCGATTAACGAAAACCAGCATAGGTGGAGGGCAAGTAGCAGTTGCATGATAAAACATACAATAAAGTAGCATATGTCCTGCCCGGAGGAAACCAGGACAGATGTCTATAGTCTATAAGCACATAAAACAATAACATAATAAAACTAGGAACCAAGAGAGCATAAAAACCTAGGTGCCTGGTGACCTGTCGTCCTCGCCAGTCTGCCACGTAGACCCAGTCGGGATGGAAAATGCTTGCGCGCAGAGAGGGCACTTCCGCTAAGCTGGAGCATTGGAAAATGCATCGAGGAGCATGTCCATTCGCTGGCCCATGAGGAGGGCCCGATGCTCCAGGTCAGACAAGTGGCCACGAAGGTCGAACACGAGAGCCAGGTGCTCGTCCCGGAGGAGAGAGCCATGCATGCTGCCACCCACGTCCACCTCCGCTCCAAGGCCAACGTCGAGCACCCTCTGCACCGCATCAACCTCTGCACCCTTCGTTTCTGCTACATTCACCTGTATGTCATGGCTGCTGAAATTGTCGTCGTCGGGCCAAGGGATTTCTTCCACAATGCAGCCGAGGATATCGTCTTCCTATGCCAGGATGGGTCTGCGTTCCTCCCGATGAGTCGCCTCAGTGGCGTGGGTCTTCTCTGCAATCGACAGGTCCTCCATGAACGGGTCTTCCACCACTATACAGGGGGGAAACTCCTCCTTAGTGCCAGCTTCCTGGCGGTCTCCCGGTGTGTTGGCCTTGACATCTCGGCTACAGCTAGCTCCCGGCTCAGCAATGGTGGCGAGCAACGCCAATTTCTTTGCCCTGGATTTCTTTCGAAGAATGGAGGTCGCAAGAGCCAAGGCACGTTCCAAATGCTCTTTCCGTCGCCGCTGCGCCTTATGTGCATCCCAGGCCACACCACGGCGAGGTCTGCCTCTCTTTCGAGCCATGGTGAGAGAACAGAGTGATTGCAGGGAAAGGCAAATGAACCAGGACGAGAGCAGTTGCAGGTGCAAAGCACGAGCAAGCCAACTCTATCTTGTTACACATAGAGAAAAATACAACGAAAATTCAGAGAGCCGGGGCGTGAGGAATGCTGGACTGCCTAAAATAATTATTATTTAAATAATTTTAAATATAAAATTTATGATATTAATAAATTTTTATATTATTTAATTGTCATTTTATTTTATGATTTGTAAAAATCAATAAAATTAGTTAATTTTTAGTTTGTTTATTTTATTTATTGTAAAAGAAAAGTAAATTAAATTAAACAAGTAAATACTCGACAATGCTGAATGTATATGATCTGACAAGCTCTTATGGAAGAATCTAGGGTCTGGTTCTAGGGTTACAGGTTCGAAAACGAGAAGAATGGTAACCAGAGGGGGAGGGAGCGAGACTCCCTCTTACAATGATCCAAAAAAGGATCTAGAGAAGGCTAAGAACAACTCAGAACTCACAGAGGTAACTCAGGATGCTCAGAATGGCTTCAACAGACAAAGAAAGGGCAAAAATTCAAAGTTCCCAAAACTTAGTTAAAATGGCATGGTTGTGAAGAGCGCGTCGCAAGCTTTCTAACAACACAAACGAAACCTTGTCAAAAAATCAAAAGGTCAAGGTGACACGTGTCACCACTTCAAGGTTGACACGTGGCACGTCCGTACATGGAGATGTGGCACGATGTTATAGGTATACGTGGCAGGTTCTCCGGTTGACATGTGCAAAGGATAGCCAATGAGAGGTTGCCACGTGGTAACCCCCCATTGGCCTCTTGCAAAACAATTTATTAAAAAATATATTGGAGCCGACGAGACTCAAACTCTTAACCTCCTAGCCCAAAGGCCTCACAACTCCATGCTAGCCAACATACCATTATATAGTTCTTGTTTGTAATATGACACAAATATTATTTAAGCTTAAATGTTTTATGTGGGCGGAAAAGGAAATGTTCTAGGCCCTCGACCCAGCCCCTGGTTATATGCTAATCCATGCGACCATATAAATGTCCACCACCAACGGGATAACATAATAGTCCGCCATTTTAGTGGCATATTCTGCTAGTTTAGCAACCACTGCGAAATTTAGTAGAGCGCGCCAAAAATTTGGTTGCAACCATGTGTATTAAAAGGCTAGTCCGCGGGATTCGATCTCGAGTCCTCTGCCAACCAACACTCTAAATATAGCTCAAATAACCAATGCGCCAAACCACTCATTAATGTTTAACCGCTCGAGTTTTTGTATAAAAGGGGGCTTTCCACCAGTGTACGGGACAAAGGAGAATTAAGAGCATGCCCATACGGATTTTGGCACGGATTTCGATACATGACACATTTTTCGAGATTTTTCCAGTGATTCATTTGTAGAGGCAGGCACGAAAATTGAGGGAGGGGTATTTGTTGGGCCTAAAAGTGCCAGAATCGAATTGAGGCGTGGAGACAATCATTTTTAGGTAATTCGACTCCACTAATGCAGTGGTGATGTTTGTTTTCTGATATGAGCAAAACTTTTGTATCTTAACTCCATAATGAGGTATACTTATGTATTTTGCCCAATTCTTTTGTGGAGTTAATAAAAAGGCCTACACATTTGAGAGCAGGGCCTGAAGACGTAGTCGACGAGGGATGAACTCCATTATCAATTTTTTTGTGTTCATATTTCATGCTTATGTCTCTTTATTTTGAGCTTTTCCTTCCTTGTGGTGTACTTTAGTTTATGCTCATTTAATGCAATTATTTAATAAGTCACCTAACGAAAAGATCCCAGATCATGTTGGTATCAAAGTAGTCGTATTTGACTTGAATTGTTGAGTATGAATGCTTACTAGGGCCAAACATAAGCAACGTGAAGGAACTTGTAAGACTTTCAATCTTGAAGTTGGTCGTGCATCTCGAAGGAAGAACATGGCAGAAGAGGACAAGCGTGATGAACAGGAGAAAAAATTTCACATGGACTTTTATCGCATGTTAGAAATGGTCAAACGAATCTATGGAAATTATGAGAAGAGGATGAAGAAGAAAGTGAAGAAAAAGGAAGCACCACTAGATGATGATGCTTCAATAAACCAAAGGGCTGGAGGAGATCCTCCTGAGAGTGAGCCTCCATCTTCACCTTCAAGTTCTAGTTCTTCTTCCCCTAAGCATTCTCATCACTCTCAACATTCTAGCCATAAAGCCTCTTTTAAGAAACCATTACTAAATCTTGATGTAAAGTTTGATTTATCTATGTTTAATGGAGATGCTAATCCTGAAAAACTAGACAATTGGATCCAACAAGTTGAAGTATATTGACGCGTTCAACATATTGATGAAGAGGAAGTTAAAGTGCAACTGGCTTCTCTTCGGTTGGAAGGCACCGCTCTCGTATGGTGCGAGAACAAGCTACATGACATAAGTAAGTGTGGTAATATTCTTTCCTCATGGTCGGAATTTAAATCAGAGATAAGGAAGCAGTTCTATCCATTAGGGTATTTACATAAAGAAATGATGGAATTACAAACTTTAATTCAAAGTGAAGGTCAGACTACACAGAGTTTCACAGAATAATTTAGGAAGAAATCTCTTACATTGAACATTCCTTTGGATTCTTATGAAATTTTAATGAAGTATATTGGCGCACTTCATAGTTATATTCGTCATACTTTGCTCTTGTTTAACCCCACTAGTCTTGATGAAGTTTGCATGCAAGCCACTCACCTTGAGAACAAGGGGAAACATGTTCAATAAGATCCCATGAAGAAACCTTCCAATTTCCCACACAAGACTTTCAAGAAGTTCAAAATGAAGGACAAGAAGGTTGCTATAGTAACAAGAGAAGGAGAAAAACCATCTTGCACTCATTGCAAGAAGAGCGGTCTGTAAGTTTTGAACCCGTGATGTAAAGCAATGCATATATATTCTTAAGCAAAACATAATTTAATCAATGGCTCATTCACATAGTACACAGAGATTTATACCGGAAACCCTCAACTGGGAAAACCTTTCTTATATTCATTATATCGAATTTCACCATTCACTATACAATATATATACAATGTTTTTAGGTATTCTGTAGATACCAAAACCCTAATCCCTTAATCCGGGATTAATTTAAAAAATCACTAAAAATAGCAAAAACCGCCCCCCCCAAAAATTTCGGGGCACTTCCCCGGGCTACCGCCCGTTGCTGAACGCTGCGCGTAACCAGGGGGGGCATACTTGCCGCCCCCTAGGAAAGCGCCCGATGCACAAGACACTAAGAGCACTACTTGATGGATCATTAGACACAGTTGTTGTATCTGACACGCCCCCCCACACACATGCAAAGAATATAACACTTACCCAACACGATCATGATGAAGAACAATGTCGGAAATTGCATCCAGAAAAGAAACAGAAATAGTTCGGTGGAAAGGGGAAGACAAAGACTGTTGCTACAGTGCAACAAGATCTTGGTTTCAATTTGGGAGATGAAGGAAAGATCACAGTGGTTGGAGTACAAGGTAAAGATTCCCTTCATGCTAGTTCAAGTTCCAATGATGAATCTCATATTGATGAGCGCAATAGGAATGATTTATTTCATATACGAGTTGTATCTATACATACTAAGATAGATACATTATTTGATCCGGGTTCCCAAGTAAACTTAATATCTGAAGCACTTGTCAAGAAGATGGGTCTTGTAACAAAACCAAATCCAAAGCCTTATTCTCTTGGTTGGGTATGTGATAAAGCAAAACTTAATGTCACCAAACAATGTAGGATCAATTGAAGAATGTTGTTTATTTCACTAAGTTGGATTTGCGCAGTGGATATCATCAAATCAGGGTCGTAGAACAAGATGCATGGAAAACTGTCTTTAAAAGCAAACAAGGATTGTTTGAGTGGTTGGTTATGCCATTTGGGCTTTGTAATGCTCCGACAACTTTCATGCGTGTGATGAATGAGGTATTCAGGCCTTTCCTAGATGACTTCGTGATTGTATATTTAGACGACATTCTTGTTTTTAGCAAGACTTGGGATGAACATGCAAGGCATGTAAAGCATGTATTGGATACAATGCAAAGGGAAAAGTTGTATGTGAAAATATCTAAATGTGAATTTGGCAATAATGCACTTGTATACTTAGGTCATATCATGGGAGGAGGACAGTTGAAGATTGATCCTTCCAAAATTGATGTAATTGTAAATTGGCCCGAGCCAAAAGAGTGTGACTGAAGTTTGGAGCTTCTTAGGTGCAGTCCAATATTGGAGGAGACTCATTCCCAACTTCTCCTTTATAGCAGCTCCTTTGCATGCCTTGACCAGTGTGAAGAACACTTTCCAGTGGGAAGGAAAGCAACAAAAATCTTTTGACACTTTGAAGGAGAATATTAGTACCGCATTAGTATTGGCACTGTCGAATCTTCAACAGCTGTTCGAGATCGAGACAAACGCCAACGGATATGCCATGGTGTAGTATTGATGCAATATCATAAGCCTATCTATTACCACTTTAAATTTTTTAACCAAGATGTTGTTAACTATCCTACATATGATAAAGAGTTGTATGCATTATTTCAAAGCGTAAAGAAATGGAAGCATTACTTGTTAGGGAAGGAAACAATCATACCTACTTATCACCAGCCCTTACAGTATCTTCAAGCACAGACCAAACTGCAACAATCTCGACACTACATATGGATGGGTTTTCTACAACAATTTCATTTGGTAATCAAGTACAAGAAGGGTACAAGTAACAAGGTAGTTGATATGCTTTCTAGACCTCCTATTGTTGCTTCTATTATTTTGAATAATACTTCTTTATCTCATGATAGCTATATAGAACAATATGCCATCGATGAAGATTTTAAAGAAGTATATGAGAAGCTAACCCATGGTGCACATGTAGTGAACTATTGTCCGAAGGTAAAATTACTCTATCATCTTGGGAAGCTACGTGTTCCTACAAGTAAACGAATCCATGTAATACGAGAAGCTCACACTTCTCTTATGTCTGGGAATTTTTGGGTAGGAAAAACTATGGCTTATTTGTAGAGGTTTTGTTACTGGCTTTAAATGAAAGCAATTGTAACTAAATATGTAAAGGGGTGTGTGATGTGTTCTACTTGTAAGCCCACTAATATAAAATTGGGGCTATACTCACCACTTCCTGTTCCATCCCATCCATGGGAAAACATTTCCATGGATTTTGTATGGGGTTTACCAATTACCAAAGGGGGTAATGAATATTTGTATGTCGTAGTGGATAGGTTGAACAAGATGTGTATCTTGATGCCATGTAAAAAGCAGATCACTACTGAGAAGACTGCTAATCTCTTCTTTCAGTATGTTTGGGTTCACTTTGGGTTACCCACGTCCATTCTCTCAGATCAAGATACTCGATTGCTTGGTGATTTTTGGACTAACTTGTGGAGAATGATGGACACCAAATTGAAGAGGAGCACTTCTTTCCATCCATAGACTTACGGACAAACAGAGGTGGTAAACAAAACAATGGTACTTTTGATTTGAGGCTACTGCAACAAGCATCCTAAGTTATGGGATGAAAAAATACCCTATGTACAACATTCTTATAATCGAGCTTTACATTCATCCACTCAGAGTTCACCTTTTGAGACATGTTTTGGGTACCTACCAAAGGTTTCTTTGGACTTGATGTATGTGAGAGATGTCGATGTGAATGAAGAATGAATAGAGGACAGAGCCCGAGAGTTCATACAGAGGATCCAACAGATACACCAGGCAGTTAGGGAACATTTGGAGAAAAGTCAAGCATAGTATAAAGCTCAACAGGACAAGCACAGGTTTGATCATCAGTTCCAAGTTGGAGACCAGCTATGGCTTCATATCAACAAGGAACGATTGAAGGGTAAAGGAAAGAAACTCAAGCCCATCCGAAATGGACCCTTCACCATCTTGGAGAAAAGCG
This sequence comes from Picea engelmannii, assembly GCA_009831015.1. Taxonomy (NCBI): domain Eukaryota; kingdom Viridiplantae; phylum Streptophyta; class Pinopsida; order Pinales; family Pinaceae; genus Picea; species Picea engelmannii. Next base: position 292,549 of record ML777260.1, on the reverse strand, counting down.
ACACTATTGCTTTTCGTTTAGATGTTCCACCTTATATGTAGATTTACTTCGCTGTGAACATAGAGAACTTGAAACTTTTTGAGCCTCCCATGATCATGGATCAGGATGAGGAAGTTTCAATAACTTCAGTTGATGAGTTTGCACCTGAGTACTTGGATGAGTTACAGGAAGATATCATTCTGGATAGAAGGACGAGGACTTCATGCAAGGGTGATGTTGATTATCTTCGAGTAGGCTTAAAGGGAACACATCCAAGCAAGGCAAAGTGGATAGAGAAGGACAAAGTGAGGGGACTCTTCCATCACTTACCTACCTATTGATTGATGAAAGCTTTTGGTGGTCCAAAAGTCTCTCAGTGGGAAGGCATGATCCAAAAAAGGATCCAGATAGGGCTAAGAACAACTCAAAACTCCCAGAGGCAACTCAGGATGCTCAGAATGGCTTCAACAGATAGAGAAAGGGAAAAAATTCAAAGTTCCCAAAACTTAGTTAAAATGGCATGGTCACGAAGAGCACATCGCAAGATTTCTAACGGTGCAAACGACTCGTCAAACATAGTTACAGATCAAAATATATAAGCGGTCAATGTTCAGGTCAAACTTGGTCAAAAGGTCAAGGTAACACATGTCACCATTGCAAGGGTGACACGTGGCATGACCGTACAAGGAAATGTGGCACGATGCCATAGGTATACGTGGAAGGTTCTTCGATTGACACGTGGCAAAGGACAACCAATGAGAGGTTTCCACGTGGCAACCTCCTATTGACCTCTTGCAGTACAGTTTACTAAAAAATATATTGGAGCCGACGGGAGCCAAACTCCTAACCTCCTAGCCCAAAGGCCTCACAACTCCGTGCTAGCCAACATACCACTATATAGTTCTTGTTTATAATATGAGACACATATTATTTAATCTTAAATGTTTTATGTGGGCGGAAAAGGAAAGGGGCTAGGCACTCGGCTCAACTCCTGGTTATATGCTAATCCATGCGACCATATATATGTCCACCGCCAACGGGCTAACATAACAGTCTGCCATTTTAGTGGCATATTCTACCAATTTAGCAACCAATGCCAAATTTAGCAAAGCGCACCAAAAATTTGGTTGCAACCATGTGTATTAAAAGGGGATTCCACATGATTCGATCCCCAAACCTCCGCTAACCAACGCTCTAAATATAGCTCCAATAACTAATGCACCAAACCACTCATTAATGTTTAACCGCCCGAGTTTTTGTATAAAAGGGGGCTTTCCTCCAATGTATGGGATGGATGATAACCAAGAGCGCGCCCATACGGATTTTGGCATGGATTTCGATACAGTGCACGTTTTTCAAGATTTTTCAGTCATTCATTTGTAGAGGCAGGCACAGAAACCGAGGCAGGGGTGTCTCTTGGGCTTGAAAGTGCCAGACTCGAATCGAGGTGTGGAGACAGTCATTTTTAGGTAATTCGACGCCACGAACGCAATGGTGATGTTTGTTTTTTGATCTGAGCAAAGCTTCTATATCTTAACTCCAGAATGAGTATACTTATGTATTTTGCCCTATTTTTTTGTGGAGTTAATAAAAAGGCCTACCCATTTGAGAGCAGGAGTCAAAGATGTAGTCGACCAGGGATGAACTTCGTTATCAAGTTTTTGTGTTGATATTTCATGCTTATGTCTCTTTCTTTTTTAGCTTTTCCTTCTTTATGGTGTACTTTAGTTTATGCTCATTTAATGCAATTATTTAATAAGTCACATGATGAAAAGATCCCGGATCATACAAGAAAGTTGTGGTGGATAGAGGGAAAAGTCCACACGATGTAGGGTTTAAGGACCCTTTGATAGGGACCTCGGTGTTGGGGCCAAAGAAACATAATGAGGACAACTAGGGAAGAAAAGTACGAGTGGGGGAGGAGACCAAGGAAGCCCGAAGCAGTACAACAGAGTCGACAAACCCAAGTGGGGGAGGAGAGAACAACCCATGCAAACCAAAACAACGTTAATCCCAAAGGTGATTCTAGAAGATGCCTAGACCCAAGATAGGATAGACTAGATGAAGACTCACGCCTTAATCTACAAGTTTATGGGTTTGTGGCCTACATAAAAGACCCTTCGTAGCTGGGCAAAGTATCAATGGAAGTCGAGTGGAGAAGTAGATCTCCACCTGGGATCAAAAGGCTTTTTTACAACAGTCTTCATGAATTTAGAAGACAAAGATAAGGTTTTTGAGGGGGCACCTTATTTCCATGCATCAACGAGATTGTACATGCGACCTTGGAAGGAAAACTTCTCCCCAGAAAAAGGAGACTTTTAAATGCGCCCCAGTCTAGCTTAGGCTATACTCCCTCCCGTTGGATTACTAGCTGTCATCCACCTTCAAATCTATAGGGAACAAGCTAGGGAAACATGTCAAGGCGCTCGATGCAACGTTAAAAGGGAAGTATACATCCTGTGCGAGAATTTGTATAGAGATGGATGTCTTGGGGGCACTACCAGAGGAAATAAGTTTGGAGTTTAGGGATGAGGAATGGATCCAAAGCATAGACTGTGAATAGATCTCGTTTAGATGCATAAGGTGTCATGAACATGGGCACCTTCTAAGAAAATGCTTGCTAAACAAAAAAACGGAGTAGGAAAAATCAAAGCAACACCAGGATGAGGACGATTTTGTTAGGCCAAACCACAAAGGCAGAGGAAATAGAAGACAAGGCAAACCCCCCACAACGAGCAACCCAAAATTGAGGAATAGCTTCGAAGGACTGGGAAACCCAAAATAGGGGGGAGAGGAGGAACAAAAAAGGAAAAAGGAAAGGGAGACAAACGAACATGAAGCAAATAGGACCACAAAGAATCAAAACCCTGAAGGAAATCACGGGCACAACAAGGGATCAACTTAAGAAGGAGAGAAAGACACAGATACCCCAATGCAAGAGGTAGATGGGGATTTGAAAATGACACCGAGCGAGGTTGGAACAAAAGACCCATACCTAAAAGATATCATGGAAAGGGAAGGGATAGACCTCCCGAATATACTGGAATAATGGAAAAAGAAAGGAGTCGACAATATACCTACGGATCAATTGGATCACATCCAATACCTCTTCCTTTTGAGGGAGGAAGAAAAAACTAAAGGAACCAAACACATGCATGGAGAAATATGAAACCTGGGCATCAAGATAGGATATGGTCAACCACAACACTCACCAAAGCAGGCAAGACGAAAGAAAGGGAGAAAATCAAACAATGTAGCCCTACAGGAATTAGGATTGCTTCTGATAAACTCAGGTAAGATCAAAAAGATTTTTCCTAACTCCCCCCACATGTTTAAAATGAAGGTTATAACTTGGAACATAAGGGGCCTGGACAACCCTAGAAAACAAAGAAACCTAAAAAATAGGCTGAAGATGGAACAGCCAGATATTTGCTTCATTCAAGAGACTAAATGCAATATGGACAAAATGTCAATAATAAGTAAGAAGTACTGGAATAGGTACAATTTTCTGAATATAGATAGTCAAAACACCGCGTGAGGCATTCTCACCCTGTGGAATCCAAAAACGGTGAATCTACTCTCAGCAGAAGCCACAAGGAACTCTTTATCTGTAAAAATGCAAGTAATAGGGAACACATAGGAGGTCATATGCACCAATGTATATGGACCCCAGATGCTAGAAGATAAAAGAGGAATGCTCCTAGACTTAGAAAACCTAAGGGAGCGAAATAGTAACCTTCATTGGATTCTAGCAGGAGACTTCAACATTATAGCCAACCTAGCTAAGAAAAAAGGGGGCAATAGAAGATTGGACATAGATGTTGAAGAGTTCACATCTTTCATTGAAAGAATAAAACTAGTGGACATTAGGAATAGTAATACAACACCAGGTGGATATGAGGCTAGACAGGTTTCTAGTATCGAAATCTATAATATTGCAAGGTTTAGCTCTAGAAGGCATCATCCTCCCCTGGGGGGGCTCGGACCACTGGCCAATTCGTCTGGAGGAAAATTTTAAGGCAACACCAAAGAAAAAGCCTTTCGGATTCGAGAGGTTTTGGATTGACCACCCAACCTTTAAGGAGAACATCAAATCTCAGTGGCAAGAGGAGACCTAGGAACAAGGGACAAAAATGTTTAGACTTCATAAACAAAAATCAAGCACATAAAGGAGAAACTCAAGAAGTGGAACAGAGAAGTTTTCGAGAACATAGACCAGGCTAAAAAATTGATAGAGGAAAGAATGGAAAGGCTTCAGGAGCAGTGTATTCAAGAAGGCTACACTGAGGAAAGGAAAAAAAAGGAGAACCAATTACTCCAAGATTGGGAAGTCAGATGCAAGCAAGAAGAGACCCCGTGGAGACAAAAGCCCAAAGTTCAATGGCTTAATGAAGGGGAGAGAAATACTAAGTTCTTCCACAAATTAGCTATAGCGAGAAGATCTCATAACAAAATTTTGAAAATCGAGGACCAGGATGGGATAGAAAGAGAGTCCCACCAAAACATTGAAAACACTTTGGTCAAACATTTCCAGGAGATAGCCAAAGAACCCAACCTGTACTGGACTGAAGCAATCGAGAGAATTGTAAGCCATATCCCTAAGTTGGTAACGAAGGAGCACAACGTCAACCTTTGCAAACCCATATCAAAGAAATAAGTCGACCAAGTGATCTAGGAGATGCCAAATAGAAAGGCCCCAGGCGCAGATGGATTCATAGTGGAATTTTTCAAAGCTTGTTGGGATGTGGTTAAGTATGATATTTATGGTATAGTGGAGGACTCTAGACACTTAGCCTCAATCCTGAAAGCCCTAAATGCCACGATGATCACTCTGATCCCAAAAGAAAATGAATCTAGAACTCCTTATCGCTATAGACTGATAACCCTATGCAATGTGGTGTATAAGATAATTTCCAAAGTAATAGCAAATAGATTGAAACCCCTACTCCCCACTCTGATCTCAATGGAACAGGTGAGATTTTTGGAGGGGAGGTAGATACTGGATAACATCATACAAGCCCATGAAATAATACACACCCTGAAAAGTAAAAAGAAAGCGAGGATGATAATACAATTGGATTTGGCCAAAGCATATGACAAAATAAGCTGGCACTATATGGAAAAAATGATGGAAGCCTTTGGGTTTGACCACCTCTGGATTAAATGAGTAATCAACTTAGTATCTACAACTAGTTTCTCGCTACTAGTAAATGGAACACTAGCCAAACCTTTCTACCCCTCTAGGGGTATAAGACAAGGGGACCCGTTATCCCCTTTCCTGTTTATTTTAATGATGGAAGGGCTAAGTAGAAGCATAAATACTACAACAATCGAAGGCAAAATCAAAGGCCTAAAACCGTTTGAAGACTGCTCAACCTCAACACACTAACAATTTGTGGACGATACCATGCTCCAAGGAATTCCCACGGTCAAGGAAGCAATGGTGTACAATTTTTTTTTAGTAGAGTTTGGAGAAACCTCTGGGGATGAAACAAACCACTTTAAATCTATGATCTAATTTTTCAACACAAATCTTGTAGTCCAAAGGAACTTGGCCAACATTTTGGGGTTTGAGAGGAAAACACTCCCAACGAAGTATCTGGGGGTGCCCTTGATGGATAAGGCTTGTAGGAATACAATGTGGGAAGAGATCATCAACAAGTTGCAAGAGAGGATTAAAAATTGGACTTACAGAACTCTTAACCTAGCAGGACGGTTAATCCTAACAAAATCGATCTTACAAGCAATCCTTGCCTATCTTATGTTAGTTTTTCCAACCCCAAAAGGCATTTTACAAAATATCATAGCAATCTAAAGAAACTTCCTTTGGAGAGGAGCCGAGGATAAAAAAAAATGGGCTATTGTGGCTTGGGACAAATTGTGCAGAACAAAGAACAAAGGGGGCCTCGGGCTACAAGACCATCAAGTAAAAAATGATGCCTACGGGGAAAAGCTGCGGTGGAGATGGGTAAAAGATAGCTTGGTGCCATGGGATAAGATATGGAAAGAAAAATACGCCCCATGTGTCAACCCCGAGGAGATGACCAGGTTCACGGGCACAAGGGAAGGTTCAACCATCTGGAATCTAGCCTGGAGAAATAAAAAATGGATACAAGGTCACATTTTTTGGTAAATGAGGTATGGGAGAACAACGAGATTCTGGGAAGATGCTTGGAAACAAGAACCTAGAATGAAAAACCAGGACAAAGAGGTTATCAAGCAAGATATGATTGGTCAAGGGAAAATGAAAGTCTATTAGTACTAGAAACAAAGGGAGGAGAACACCAGATGGAGAATTTAGTACAACATACAACCCCAAAACAAAGCTCAGGAAGCCCCGATGGTAAAAGAGATTAAGGAGGAATTGGGAAAGAGGAAAATTTGGCTCTCGAATGAGGAGGATCAATTAATACGGGGAAGGAAAAATGGAGGGGAATTCAATCTAAAAGAAGCCCGACACTATATAGCAGGACAGGACCAAGAAAATCCAGAACCCCACCGGGAGAGGCTTTGGAAGTACCCTCAATGGACCAAGATTAAAATGTTTAAATGGTTGATTATGCACAAGAAGATACTAACTTGACATAACCTAAAAAAATAGGATTCAATGGACCCTCAAGATGTCATCTGTGTGAAATCTAAGAAGAAACGATTGATCACCTCCTAGATGAGTGTAACTATACAACCGAGATCTGGGATTAGGTGGCTATAATTTACTGTAAGTCAAATAGGGTATGGGGTGATATTAGAGTGTAATATGCCATATATAATATAGTATGCAAAACATAAATAATTAGCTAGAAATGGCAGATGAACTACAATATAACCAGAACAACACCACAATAATACCAAAATGACACCAGAAAGAGCACTTTGATTACTGAGAGCAATGTCCACTTGCCTCTTCGAGGGGGAAACCTCCAACAGAGCAGATCTCTATTACAATAATATCTAAGACAAAAGTTCTCATACCCTCAACTCTTATTTATACTAAATATGTCTATCAAAAGAACCATCTAGAGGAAGATCCTTCTAGAAGCAAAAGCTTCTATTAGGTCTTCTTGCATTGAACTTATTCTTCCTTATTTCTAGGCCTTATTAATATTGACCTTTATTATATGGAAATATATTATTGTACCTACATGAGGTGTTAGGTCCCTAAAATGTCCTCCCCTTAAAAATAAGCTTGTCCTCAAGGCTTGAGATGGGGAAAGTGTTGCAAAACGATAGTTGGTTCCCAAGTGGCATTTGCTGAAGTTGTATCTTTCCACTGGACTTAACACTTCCTTGATGGTTCGCTGATGCAAAAGACGCTCACGCTGGTCCAAAACTGCTTGTGGCTGTAGCCAAATGGATCCTTCTTCGTCCAACTCGGGAAGGTTGTTTTGAGTTTGGCACTTAGTTTCAATCTCTTTCTTTAAGCAGGAAACATGAAAAACATGATGGAGCTAGAATGACTGGGCAAAACTAACTGATAGGCCACTTGTCCCACACGCTTGAGAACGGTATAAGGACCAAAAATTTGGGCGCTAGTTTTTGGCAATGGTCATCCTTAAGGGAATTTTGCTTGTAAGGTTGTAGTCGAAGAAACACATGATCCCCTTCTGCAAATTGACGTTCAGAGCGACCTTGATTTGGTTGTTGCTTCATGTGATTCTAGGCCATAACCAAATTCTCTTTGAGGGTACAGAGAATAGCCTCTCAAACTGTAAGCATTTGGTTAATCGCCTAGACCTTCGAGACACCTGACAAATATGAGAGAAATGAAGGTGGATTTTGTCCATATACTGCTTCAAAAGGAGTTATGCAGGTGGCCGTATGGTATGAAGTGTTGTACCACCATTTAGCTAGTGGTAACCATTGAGCCCACTGATTTTTCCTTTCCTATGCAAAACACCTCAAATATGTTTCCAAACACTCGTTGACAACTTCAGTTTGACCATCAGTCTGGGGATGATAAGCCTTGTTGAGATGCAATTGGGTGCCTTGTAGCTTGAAAAATTCTTGCCAAAAATTGCTGGTGAAAGTTGGGTCGTGATAAAAAACAATAGAATGCGGCATGCCATGAAGCTTGAAGACCCGATCCATGAAAATTTGAGCCACAGTGGATGTTGTAAATGGGTGTTGAAGATCACATAAATGAGCATACTTGGAAAGATGATCAACTACCACCATGATGACTAATTTATTTCCCAATTTAGGTAAGCCTACAATAAAATCCATAGAGATATTCTGCCAAATAGCAGGTGGAATTGAAAGCGGTTGTAGTGTGCGAGGAGATTTGACTATTTCTCCCTTGTTGCATTGACACACATCATATTCAACCACAAAATTGTGAACGTCCTATTTCATACCATCCTAGAAAAAAAGAACATTTGACTCGGTCATTGGTTTTCATAAATCTGGAGTGCCTAGCTATGGGTGTAGCAGATTTAAGTTTTGATTGTTTACTTAAATACAAGTGACCTTTGTATCGAAGTTCATCATTGAGCCAAGAGTACCCTGGGGAAACTGGAGAATTGGATTGAAATTGTTGTATCAGATGCAAACTTTTGGGATCAGGTAGCCATTCCTGGTGAACAACTTGTAGCCAATTAGGTACAATGAAGGAGAGAGAAAAAAGGGACCCTTCATCTTCATATTTTCTAGAAAGTGCATCAACAACCACATTGTCTTTGCCTTTCTTATAAATGATCTCATAATCATATCCAAAGAGCTAGTCATCCATTTTTGTTGATCTGGGGAGGAAAGGTGTTGTTCCAGAAAATACTTGAGGCTTTGATGATCTGTCTTAATTTAGAAGCGTTTCCCCAATAGATAAGGGTGCCAAAGATCCACGACATGCAGAATAGCCAAATTTTCCTTTTCATAGATTGATTTGCCCAAATTTCACTCAGACAGTTGTTTGCTGGTAAAGGCCAAAGGCCGACCCTCTTGCATAAGTACAACGCTAATTCTTTTCCTGGAAGGATCACATTCCAAGACAAAGGTTTTTGTGAAATCAGGAAGGGCCAGGATTGGAGTGGTGCGCATGACCATCTTCAAGGTTTGAAAAGCCTTAACAACTACTGGAGTCCAAGTGAAAGAATTTTTTTTAAGGAGTGCAGTGTGAGGTGCCACAATCTTTCCATAATTCTTAACAAACTTGTGATAATAACCTGTTAAACCCAGAAATCCACGCAAGATTTTGAGAGTCTTTGGGTGAGGCCAATCTTGCATGCCTTCAATCTTTTTAGTATCCACCCTGACGCCGGCCTTGCCAACAAGATGACCCAAGTACTCGAATTTTGAGGCGCCAAAAGCACATTTATATTGTTTGAGGAAAAGTTGGTGTCGAGAGAGTAGATGGAGAACTCAATCCACATGAGCAAGATGGGTTGTCCAGGTTTTACTATAGATGAGAATATCATCAAATAAAACTAAGACAAAATGATGGAGAAAAGGATGGAAGACATGATTCATGAGGCTTTAGAAAGTGGAGGGAGCATTACACAAGCCAAAGGGCATGAGAAAAAACTCATAGTGGCCCTCATGAGTTCTAAATGCAGTCATATGAATGTATGCCTCTTTCATACAGATCTGGTGGTAGCTAGAATGAGGATCAAGTTTAGTAAAGAACTTGGCGCCACTCAATTCATCCAAGAGGTCATATATGACAAGAATGAGAAATTTGTCTTTAATGATGAGTTTGTTGAGGGTACGAAAGTCATGACACATGCACCAAGAACCCTCTTTCTTAAGGACTATGACCAAGAGCAGGGGCTCGTACTAGGGAGGATAACACCTGTGTTGAGCAGTTCTTGAACAATTTTCTCAATTTCATTTTTTTGGCAAAAGGGGTGACGATAGGGATGGATATTGGGAGGAAGGCTTCCTAGGACAAGGGGAATGAAATGATCATCAACACCACGGGAAGGAGGGAGTCCCTGGGGAGTGGAAAAAACCACTTGATGTTTATAGAGGATGGATTGGAGGTCATGCAACACAAAGGGTGTCTCAGTTGCTTGTATGGCATGGAATTGGGAAATAATGTCAGAATGACCTTTTTTAAGCAGATTGTCCATGCGATGGGAACTGATGATCTCCAGGGAACCAATGGTGATACCTTGGAACTTATATTGTTGGCCCTCCTGGTCGAATTGCATGGTTAATTCCTTAAAATCCATGAGAATGGGACCCAAAGTCCTTAGCTATTCCGCACTCAACACAATGTCACAACCACCCATGTCGATAACAAACATATGAGATTTCAGGTGGTATTCACCAATTTGGAGACACACATTTTCACAACGCCCTCCACATTTCATGGACCCTCGATTGACAATCATGATTTGAAAATTATTGACTACACGGATATAACAATTAGTTTCTTGGGCAATGCGATGATGAATAAAATTATGGGTGCTTCCACTATCAACAAGAATGATGACCTTCATATGCTTGATGTAACCAATTAGCTTGATGGTTTGGGGAGCAGAGAAGCCACTGAAAGAATTTAGGGAAATGACCAGTTCTGCTTCGGGAGGGTATGAGGGAGGGGTTATGTCAGTGGGTTCAGGTGACACAGACACAAGGGGAGCCTCAACATCCTCTTCTGAAACATCCTCCGAGATGGCCATAAAAATATTTTGTTCTTTACACTTGTGTCCCCGAAAATATTTGTCATAACAATTATAACAAAGGCCTTTGAATTGGTGTTCAACCATTTCAGCCCTGGTCAATTTCTGGATCTTTAGTGGAGTAGAAGGAGGAGTGGGAGTTAGTGGTTCAGTGCGAGAAATAAAGGAGGGTTTTTGGTTTTGAGAAGAGACAACCTGTTGTGCTTCCTTAGATATTTTAGTAGCGTCCACCCAACTCTGAGGCTGAGCCATGAGGACATGGGCATGGATCTCATCCTTGAGGCCACTTATAAAACATTCTCGGAAAGAAGCATCAAACATGCCCTCTATACGAAAAGCCAGTCACTCAAAAGTAGCTATAAAGTCTTTCACTATGCCAAATTGTTTCAACTTTGTCAAACGACCTAAATGGTTGGTGTTAGTGTCAAAGCGTTCGTAAAGCTCTGCCACAAAGTGTGTCCAAGCCACATACCCTTGGCGAGATTTTTTCCTCCATTGCCACCATTGCCAACGCTCTTGATCTAGAGGGAGAACACCATACCAGAGTTTGACCAACTCATCCGTAATTCCATACAAAGAGAAATAATGTTCCATTTGAGTTACCCATCCAGTGGGATCCGAGCCATCAAATTTGGTCACATCCACACGTGGAAGGTGTAGGTCACGCTGAAAGTGATGGGCTTGAAAATTCTGGGAATGAGAGGAAGTTTCACCTTCGGTATGCAAAGGTGGGTCATATAAGGGAAGATCTGCAACGATATGAAACTTGGCGTAGATCATCGTAGTGACAGATTCAAGCTGGGTAGTAATGTATTTTTTGAGGTTTTGTTTGAGTTCCTTGATTGAGGTGGCGATGGAGGAATGCATGTTTTTATTGACGGTGGCAATATTGGCACTGAGTTGTCTCACTTCTTATTGGGTTTGTGTGAAGTTAGAGTGCAAGGTATTGAAGTGAGCTTCCAATTCTTGGCTATGGGTATGGGCCATGATGATGAGGGAACATGAAAAGGGGCGGGTGGGACCACACATAAAATGGGTTATGGGTGAAGTGTATCACAACAATCAGGGCGACGAGTTGAATCCAATAGGGTAAAGCCCAAATAAGGGTGTTGGAAGGGGGTCGGGTCCACGAGAAAAAAAAATGCTGAAAAATGATAGGTATGACTGTGATAAGGGAGAAGAGAGAAATTCAATGGAATAGGTCTCAAATAATGGTGCCAACAAGATCTAATTTTTTTTTTTTTTTACTCCTTCAAAGTTATACTTAGATCTGAAGAATATTGTAGTGATGAAATGCCCAAATGCTTAACATGAAGAAATTTGTAGTAATTTCGCAACTCGAATGTAGGAGACACAATTGCATGGAAATAGATCTTATCTATTCTGTTTTTGTTTCCGTCCCAAAGGTTAGGTATTCAAGGGTTCTAAAGACAAGGGTTTGACCTGTGCTATAGCTCTTTGATATACATGCAGGGTCCAATAGTAGTACTCGACCCAATATCTTAGGGCACCAAGTAAGGAGGTTAGACCGTGCCCTTAGTCGTACTACCCGACTACCCAGGTACTAGAGAGTATCTTCCCAAGTGTTGTTCTCAGTGGCATTATAGAAGTCAGGCGGTCGATCAGTTTATCTATGGAGGGCTTCATGAGATCTAGGCTGATCCATAAACGGGTGATGTCTGATGCGCTACCACTCAAAGGGGTATCGACAGGGGTTACGAGGGTGGACAACATATGTGCGCTTAAGTACCACTTGTATTTCCTGTGTGTATGAATCCACGACCGCTGGTTTATGCACATAACGAAAGATCTTTGTAGCTTAAAGACGCCGGAATATGTCTCTACTCTGAAAAAAAATTAACCCACAATTTTCTTTCGAGGAAGGTGCTCTGATACCACTTGTAATATTCCAGATACAAAATATTATGCATAACATAAATTATTATCTAGAAACGATAGATGAACAACAATATAACCAGAACAACACCACAATAATACCAAAATGATATCAGAATAACACTAGAAAGAGCACTTTGATTACTGAGAGCAATGTTCACTTGCCTCTTCGAGGGGGAAACCTCCAACAGAGCAGAGCTCTATTACAATAATATCCAAGACAAAAGTTCTCATACCCTCGACTCTTATTTATACTAAATATGTCTATCAAAAGAACCATCTAGAGGAAGATCCTTCTAGAAGCGAAAGCTTCTATTAGGTCTTCTTACATTGGACTTATACTTCCTTATTGCTAGGCCTTATTAATATTGACCTTTATTACATGGAAATATATTATTCTACCTACGTGAGGGGTTAGGTCCCTAACACATAGCCACAATTAATAACTGGAAGGAGAGGTATAAAGATAACGAGGTGGTTAACCTGTGTTAGGGTTAATGCAGGGGATGGTAATATGGGCGATTTCGAAAGAAAGAAACAAGAGAATTTTTAGGAATGAAAGCCAATCGACCTCTAGGATAAAGGATATTATTATAACCCAAATAAGAGAGACATTGTAGAGCTTTAACCTTAACAGTTCCAAAAACCCGAACTCAGGCCAAGATCTAAGAATTATGGAAATGTTTCATTTTAAAGAATGGAGCCTTAACATACATGTGGCATGTGCTCCACAGATACAGGTAGGAGTCAATAACTGGGTTCCTCCTCCGATAGGTTTCATCAAGTTGAATTTCGACAGGGCGTCGAAGGGAAATCCTAGATTGGCAGGAGTTGGAGGGGTAATAAGAGATAGTGGAGGGATCATCATACCCATGTATGCTGGGAGCATAGGCAACTCTACAAATAATGCAACTGAATTTGGAGATCTAGAACTAGGCCCAAAAATTCTATGTAGAGAGGGCATGGCGAATGTCATAGTGGAGGGAGATTTCATGGTGGTCATCAACACAACGAAAAAACTTCAGTATGGAACCAAGGTCGAAAAGGTGTCAAGGCATTGGAATATAACACACCCCCTTCAAAGAATCAAGAAGCACCTGCAAACCTTGAGCACGATATAGTTTAGATGGATTCGCAGGTCGACTAATGCGCTGGAGGACAGGCTAGCCAACGAAGAAGTGAACAGTGAGGTATATGTGTTGGACGAGGTATGGTCCAGAATCCCAAGGGGTCATCTCAGATCAGACCACATCCACTTGGTGGAACAAGATCATGGGGGAAACTTCAGGGACGATGGTGACATCGGGGATGACGTGGGGCTCTTCGACCCGACGTGGGGCCCATGAGGCATATGATGTTCACAACACCTGGCCCCCAACTATCATGTGGGAACAATACATGAAGCAAGTGGGCAGACTGATGGAAGTACAAACCAACAAAAAGGATAGAGAAGATAGTGCGGGAGAGAGTTCAAGTAACATGCCAAAATTCACGACGAGATAAGGAGTTTGGAGATGGTGGTAATTAAGGGAGGATCACCGACCCCTAAGACAATTATGAGACCCAGAGCGTCCAGATACAAAGATAACATGGATAGAAGTAAGGTTCGGGGAAGCGATCGTAGCATAATGGCCCGAGTTTCCTTACTCGATAATAAGAAGGGTTGAGCTCACCACCTCCATATAGAATTAGTAGGAGGTACAGGTAATCATAAGAGAGATGGTTATACGAAAAAGAGTTGTTGAAAGGGCTACAACCATAAGGGTTTAGCTAGCAGTGAAAGGTATAGTCTCAAGCTCAGGTCGGTTAAGGGGAGACGCATAATGAGGTACTGGGAGAAAGGTTATAATATATATCCAGGTAGGAATAGGGGCATGGCACGTATGAAACATACCCTGAGGAAGATCAGTCCCTAGGGGAAGGAGATCCTAGAAATCTCGAGGCGATTGGTGAGAATCGAGCAGGCTACAAGAGATGCAACGAACATGTTCTAGACGACAGTCTCGCAGAAAGGGAAGGAAGAAATGAATAAATGGGAGGAAGAGATTAAGGAGGAATGAAATGGAAAGGAGTGGGGCGATATTTCCTAGGAAGTAGATTGGATAAAAGATTTGCACCCCCCCCCCCAAGGAGACCCTCTATTACAGAACGATGGAGATGGAGTGGGTCACCAAAATGCTGATAGGTACGGTAAAGTATGATTGAAAAGAGGCGCGCAAGGATGACCACCGGGAGATAAAACCCATGCTAGAATAAATTCATCATCGAATCAGCGGGTTAGAAACCATCGTCAAGTTGTTAGTGGAAGTAGAGAAGAACCAACAAAGTAAACAAGAGAGACTTGCAACATAGTTCCATATGTTCCTAAGATACATCCACCATTTCGACATAACACCTGCAGATGGCCAAGGAGGACCGACTCAGATTTGAAGGACCAAGACAATCTCCCTAAAGGAGGACAACAAAGGCCAAGCGGGTGGGGTGACAGACCACTCCTAGGTGCTCTAGCGCTTTTTAGTTTTCTGTTTGTGTTTCCTTTTGTTTGTATTGGCAGTTATGCCCATGATTTAGTTGGGTGTGTAGTAGGTAGTTGTAGTCTTTGGTGGTCTCATCCAAAGGTCATGTAGATATTCCCAAGACTTAGTTGATTAGATAGTTATCTCCCACTCTATTTTTTGTGGATATGTCTCTCAAAATTTAAAAGGGAGGACTGGTCTGGTTTCCAGTTTTGGTAGACCAGTAACCTCTAAGCATATAATCAAGGACAAGCATTAAGGTGCATGCCTGGTCTGGTTTCCTTTTGGCAGACCAGGGTCACCATTTTGTTTCATATTTACTACAGTAATATAGTTTTCTACTCTAATTTACAAAAAAAATTAAACAAGTAAATGATGAAAGTTTATCTCTCTCTCTCTCTCTCTCTCTCTCTCTCTCTCTCTCTCTATATATATATATATATATATATATATATATATAAACTCATTAATCACTTAGTTTCTTTTTAAAGATGGTATTTACGATAAAAATGTTGATTGTATTTTGATTTTGGAAACCAAACCCAACAAGAACACAAAATTTATTTTAATTTATTTACAAATTGATAAAAAATTAAAATGAATATTGTTTTTAAAATTTTTTTAATTAGATTTTCGGTAAAAATGGCTGGAAAAATATGAAAAAAAAATCCAAATCCAAATTTCTATTTTATGAGTTTTATCTTTTTAAATTTAATATATATTTTTATATATTATTATCAAAATAGTTAAAATTTTCAAAAGATATTTATTTTAATGCTTGGAATTTTTGGAGATTGAACTGTGTATGTTTTTTTTGAAACTTTACATCTTGTTGGTAAAAAAAGATTTTATAATGCTAGAGAAGAGTAAATAGAAAATAGATGTGAAATACTAGTTAAAACTTATAAAAAAAATAAGACTATATTTGTTGAGAATTAATAATAAAATAAATTTGTATATGTAAAGAATTAATAGTAAAATAGTCATGAAAAAAATGGGGAGAAATTAAATAACATAATTAAAGTATTAAATGGTCAAAACAAGAAACAACAAGGGCTTCGGGGTAGCTTATTCCCTACCAGGTAGGTAGTATGACACACAACCATGATTTAAGGTTATAATAAGATTTAAATTATATAATTGAGAAGTAGTTTGACAAACAACAATGATTTAAGGTCATAATAAGATTTAAATTGTATAATTTGTGACACGTTATAAAAATAATGTTGAGTATTTAGATATAAATATTAATATAAAAGATGTGGATATTTAAATATAAATATTAATATAAAGGATGTGAACATGATGTGTACATTTTTTTTCTACTCAAAATTTCTCATTATATTATGTATATAATTGTGTACATATGTTGAATTTGTCCAAAAAGCTCCAAATATACTATTCTTCCCAACACACAAACTGTGAGGTTAAGTTCAAGATATACTATGACTCATAGTTCATATATTACTCTCCCCTTTAAAACAACCATCCTGTCAGAGTTATACAGAAAAATGTATTCTCTGCCATATTTCAAAACTTATTGTCCCCATATGAAAATACTCTATCGACATAGTTAAGATTTTATATGTTTATACATAGAGTAAGCCCTTTGTTTCCATCTTCCCATTGAGTAAATCAATTTTTTCATTTTGGATCTTTGAGCGCCTTCTTTGATATTTTGTCGGCCTCCTTGTTGAATTCTTGGAAAGTATGGTAAAAACTGAGTTTGTTGAAGTAATTGCCGAGTTCTCTAAAACGCACCTTCCAACAGTTTAAAGAAATTACTTGAAGTTTTCCTTTTTTATTACGCCAGTCAATAATTATTTTTGAGTCTCCAAATACCTGTAAATTGGAGATATGCAGTCTTGTGGCTAGTAAGAGAGTTTCTCAGACTCCTAGAAACTCTGCCCTTGTGTTGGTACCAGGGCCACAATTGAAGGTCCATTTGATGGATGTTTTATCACCGATCTTAATCAATCCCCCAGCTCCACTTTGTGTACCATTTGATAACACAACGCCATCAAACCATCCCACAGAAGACCTTGTCTGTAAAATAGTCTGTAATGACCCTAGTTGGATAAATGTTTAAGAAATTATAAAGTAAAACTAATTAGGGGATTAATTATGTTAACAAGGTATTAATTAAACAAAGATGATTTAATGATATTAATTAAGTGGGTTATTAATTAATTAAAGGATATAATTGTGATTAATTAATTAATAATTTAACTACAAATTACATTTAATAACACGAGCAATAGATTTAATAGATTAATAAGATATATTATAAAAAGGTTATGTACCCAACAAGGGATAACCTATTAATCCCGAGAGGATAAAATATTAAAGGAATGGATAAGGGGCATTAATGGGGGGGTAGGTAAGGAAGTAAAAGACAAGTCGGTGAAGGATGGATAAGGGAGGGAAGGAGTTTGATGGGAGGATTATTCTATGGAGGTTGGGGATGGATTTTGGGAGCTCTGGGATTTGCAGAGAGCGAGGTGAAATTTTGTGAGTGGGGTTGATACAGTGCACTGGAGTTGCTGGGGGTTTTGGGCACGGGGGCCAGGATATCCGTTGATATCCTGGAGCTAGG
>ML777260.1:252659-265105 GCA_009831015.1 Picea engelmannii | reverse complement strand
TTAATTAAAGGATATAATTGTGATTAATTAATTAATAATTTAACTACAAATTACATTTAATAACATGAGCAATAGATTTAATAGATTAATAAGATATATTATAAAAAGGTTACGTACCCAACAAGGGATAACCTATTAATCCCGAGAGGATAAAATATTAAAGGAAGGGATAAGGGGCATTAATGGGGGGGTAGGTAAGGAAGTAAAAGAAAAGTCGGTGAAGGAGGGATAAGGGAGGGAAGGAGTTTGACAGGATGATTATTCTACGGAGGTTGGGGATGGATTTTGGGAGCTCTGGGATTTGCAGAGAGCGAGGTGAAATTTTGTGAGTGGGGTTGATACAGTGCACTGGAGTTGCTGGGGGTTTTGGGCACGGGGGCCAGGATATCCGTTGATATCCTGGAGCTAGGGAGCTACCTAGTTGGCAGGGAGGAACGAATTTGGGCAGTGTTCATAAGCGATCAAGGAGGCAAGATGCGGACAACAGGAGGGATAATAAAATCAGGTTCAGGTATTTACCAAGAATTATGCATTGTTTTTGTATTAATTTGTTATTAAATTTTATTATTATGATGAATTTGATTGCGAATGTGCTAAATGAAGTAACTCTTAAATTTTACCGCTCTGTTGTAAATTAAATGGGTGTTTATTTAATTTGGATCTTACATAGTCTAATTGGTTCGTAAATGAGTCAAATGAAAAGGTATTGAAGGTTTAATACAAGTGGCAAAGGTCTTATATACAACATAGTCAACATAAGGGCTCCCATTTTCAAATATGTCCCTATTACACTCCAACCAAATATTCTAGCTAACTAGAGCTGGTATAGTAGCAAACTCTAGAGCCTGAGAGATCAATTTATCATAACAAAGCTTTAGATTCGAGCCCTCCTAAGCATACCTTGAATTTAGACCCCCTAATATCAAAATCCAAACTTGTTTTGTAAAATCACAGTTAATCATTAAGTGACTAACAAATTCTGGACCATTTGTGCATAAGTTACATTAGCTAGGCCCTTTCCATCCTTTGGTAAGTAAAGTATCCCAAGTGAGGATCTTATTTTCCAATGCAAGCCATAAGAAGAATTTGATTTTTAAAGCAATGTTCCAAGTCCAAAAAGATTTCCTTGAACCGTAAATTTGTTGATGCCAAGTAATCCTTTCTATGGCTCTATAGACATTCTTAATAGTAAGAAAACCAGACTTATCACCACCGGTCCAATATAGCTCATCCTCTCTGTCTTGTAAGTAAATTCCCTAGCTTGATAAGGCTCTGCAAAATCCATCCCATTCTGAAGCCAAGTCACTTGAGAGGGCAAGATCTCTGCTAGCTTTCCAGTTTGTGTAAATAGAGCCTAGTCGAGTCCCTCCACTAGCTTGATAGAGATAGATAATGTTTCTATGATATAACTCAGCTATGAGCTCGGGCGATAGGAGAGCGGAGGACCCCATCCCCAATATCATATCTTTTCCAATTAAGATCAAGGTTCCTAAACTCGGGCACCAGCTTAGCCATTGTGTTATGATGGATAAATATTTTATAAGTTTTTTCCAGGTCTATGATGTAGAAGACACTCTGGATGAGTCTAAACGAAACCAGGTAACCACTAAACAACAAGGAAGGTATTTTTCTTTAATAACATTGTGCCAGATTCCTTCCTTCATCAACACTTGACACAAAGTGTTTTCTGCCAGTGCACTATTAAACAGAAAGATATTGCTCAAGCCCCAACCCCCATAAAGCTTTGGTTTATAAATGACTTCCCACCCACAAAGGTGTATGCGATTTTTAACACTGCAAACCGACCAAAGAAAATTAAAGATTAGTTGTCTGATCCTATTTAGCACTAAAGATGGAAGCGCTGCCAATGTCATCCAATAAACCAATTGACTTTCAAGAACTGCTTTTATAAGAATATAACACCCACCAAGAGAAAGCCATCTATTACACTAATAGTCTCTCCTTTTTTTATTGAAATAAGCCACATCCGGTCCTCTATTTTGTAATTATTAGTTTTGAAATAATAGCCTAGATATTAGAAACTCGACTTGAGGTCAACTATTGTAAGGGAAAAATTCCTTGAAATTCTTTAAAACATCACCTTCAATTCCTGAATATTGAATAGTAAATTTAGATAAATTGATCTCCATTTCGGACGCTCGAAATAAGACTTTTAAAATTTCATCGATCACCTTCCATTCCTCTAAAGAAGCTTTGGTCATAATTAGAACATCATTTACGAAAAATAGATGAAGGATCTTTACAATTCTAGAAACCTTTAAGCGATATTATTTCCCTTCTGCCTGCCCTTTTGTAGCAATAGATTGAGACCTTCCATCACCAAGATGAATAATAAAGGGGATAAAGGGCACCCTCGTCTCAACCCTCTACCTCTCTAGAAAAATGAGGTTGTCTCTCCATTTATTAAGACTGCATATGTTGAACTGATCACACAACTCATTATCCAACTAGTAGTCAAGAATCCAAAACCCTTTTGATTAAGATCATTCTAAGAAAATCCCAATTGATACAGTCATAAGCCTTTTTTAAGTCAAGCTTCAGAACAAGAGCCTTTAAATTTTTCCTCTTAATACTGTGTAAGCATTCCTGAGCTATGCCAATGGAATCAAGTATCTGTCTCACCTTTAAAAATCCCAATTGCTCTTCCGAGAGGGTTTGAGAGAGAACTGGTTTAATCCTGTTTGCTAAGATCTTAATGATAATTTTATAACACATGTTACATAGGGAAATAGGTCTAAAATATCAAAAAGTAGAAGGCTTGTTGACTTTTGGTATTAGAACCAGAAAAGTCGAGTTTAAAGCTTTTATCACCTCTCCCCTGCTCCTAGAATCCTCTACCACATCCAACAACTCATCCCCTACCAACTCAAAAAAGTGAATAGAAAACTCCATCGTCCAACCATCAGGGCCTGAGCTTCTGTCCTTTGCAAAATCTTTAAAGACATCTCATAATTCCTCCTTACTACAAGAACTTTCAAGTAGTATGGAATCATGTACATTTACTAATTGAGGGAAAAGGCTGGCCGAGGAGACCTGATCGACAATATAAGAATCAGAGTATGTTAAAGTTCCTTTAAAATATCTAAGTGCCTCTTTTTGATCGCCTCATTTCCAGAATGGACCTGACCGAGCTCATCCTGAACATCGCCAGTTATAGATTCACGTGTACATAACCATGTGAAAAGAACACATTTGATAACAAGTCTATGTCCAAAGAGAGTGTTCATCCAAATAAAGTGCATCTATGCAGCTCACAGAGCCTGCAAAGTAAATTTTTTATTACAATCATATTTGGTATTAACTAAATTTATTGCCCACAGTTGAAGTCTCCATAACTACCCCGCAGGGTCGGTAATAACACCTTCATTTCCACAACTAATAGAAATGCAGATAAATAGAAATATTTGTTTTATCCAAAAAATTTAGATAAAATGGTAGTCAACCGTGAATTAATATAAGTCAAAGGAGCGACTCGTTGCTATAGTCCTTGCACTGCTCTCAACAGAAACTAATAAGCTGAGGACAAATAATGCTCTATATTAATATTTTTGGTAGATTTCAAGGTAAACTGCTTTGTAAACAACTTGCATTTAACAAAGTATAAAATAAAATAAAAGCAATCAAACAAACATGAAAGGCACTTACGATTTGTTGAGTTTCCCTGCTAAAAAAACATGTACTTACCATATAAAATAACTTTAAAACTTAAAATAAAAATTATTAAAAATAAAAATAACAATTAATCTAGTGATCAATTAATAAACATAGTGAATATAGCTATATTAATTCATTGTTTTGTAAATGAAAATAAAATCGTGTTTAATTAGACAAGATGTCTAATATTAAAGGAAATCCAATTAAATTAAAAATAAAAATAACAATTAATCTAGTGATCAATTAATAAACATAGTGAATATAGCTATATTAATTCATTGTTTTGTAAATGAAAATAAAATTGTGTTTAATTAGACAAGATGTCTAATATTAAAGGAAATCCAATTAATATAATGATTTAATAATATATAATTTAAGTAGCAACAATTCTTATTCATTTTACAAATAAATAATTTTATTTTAAAATATACATATACCCATATATAGAGGATAAAAGTAAAAATGTTTCATAAATAATTTTAATTTTAAATATACATATACCCATATATAGAGGATAAAAGTAAAAATGTTTCATATCTAAATTTATAAAAATCCAAAATAAATATAAATATCATACATTTAGATTTAGATTGCATTAACTATAAAAATAAATACAATTGTGATCATCAACTTGAAATATGTGACCCTCCAAAATAAATACAAATACAATAATAAAGGTGAAAGATGTGAGAAATTCAAATTTCATTAAATCCAAAATAAATACAAAGTCATAAACATGTAAGTTTGAAATGAAACAATGTTAATTAAATCCAAAATAAATACAAAATCATAAACACGTAAGTTTGAAATGAAACAATGTTATATAAAACTTGGTATAAATCCAAATTTCATTAAATACAAAGTCATAAACATGTAAATTTGAAATGAAACAATGTTACATAAAATTTTGTAAAACTTTGTATTACTTGGGATTGAAATTTATGGGAGATAGGCTTTTATGGTTTTGGGGTTTTCAAAAATGGCGGAGGCGAGGAAGGATTTCCTAGGAGTTGCAGCTTTAATGGTGGTCAACTTGCACCTTAATAGATTTCTATAGTTTAGGATGATCATTCGTTAAGTAGGAGACATAGATGGACCTTCACATGTACTATTGTTTTTCTTCATGAGATATGAGCTTTTGTGCGCTTATGGAGGGGGATTCTTAACTATTTTGGATACCGTTTAAGACTTCCTCCACCTTTCTCCACCCTCGTTCTTTTTAGTGGTTTGAATTTCTGTTAATCAACTGCTATCTATCATGGCAATTTTGGCGACGTTGAACATTAATGCTGCAACATTTTTCTAGCTGGCAGACCCAGAAGGAACTGACATTTTTGTCTTCTTATCTTTTATTATTTGATCGAACCTTGGTTTTATACCTCCCTAATGAGACTGCTCTACTGACAACCATCTACTATAACCTTGAGGTGGTAGACACAAATGATTCTTGGAAGCTACTATATGGATAGTGAGGTTAACACACTCATTGGTGCGACCGACGAGGAGCATTGGGAGAGGGTTGGTTTGTTTACCTCGGTGGACGAGCTTTGTAGAAGTAAAAACAACATGTGGCATCTTAATGGGAGAGTTCATAATCCACTATCTATATCGACGGAGTTACCATTTTTCCCTCCCTCCAACGCTAAGCATTACCAACTGCCTGGTAGAGTGAGAGACTCACAAACTTCTTGAGATACCGTCTGTCTGCCTGGTGCAGATACTGTGGGTTTATCATTTGAGTGTGGAGAGCAGGTAAAGGGCGACCAAGTTGGTTGGCAAAAGGCTATGGTTTCAAATATTCCATCTGAAGCACAAGAAACATAGTTACAAGGGGGACGCTCCAAAGGAAAGAGGGGAAGCATTAAGCGCCCTATGAGGGTGTGGAGGCCAAAACAGACAAAACACATAATGGTAATGGGAATGGATGTCGGTCTCAAAGAGTCGTGTAATCTAGAACTTTGTGATTTGGTTGGGAGGCTAACTTATAGGTCATGCTGCAAATTGCCCCTTTTGGAGTGGATGCACAGTAACTGGGAACCATTGTTGGGTTATTCCCCTAAGGTTCTGACTCTGCCGAGAGGGTGGTTCGGCTTTGTGTTTAAGAGCTCGGAAGAATATGTGAACATACTAGAAAGGTTTTGGGGCTATGAGGGTGGGAGTCTGATGTTGAAGATGTGGCGTATCATATTTGATTTGACGATGGAGTATTTTAGCTTTCGCCACATATGGGTCCTGCTCCTAGGTCTACCTCTACAGTTGTGGAATACCAAAGCCTTGGAGGCGATTGGTAATGCTTTAGGCCATTTTATCAAGGTTGATGAACAAGCACTACAATCTCTGGACAAGAGAATGGAAAAGGTGCTCGTGGAGGTGGAAATCCACGTAGGTCTTTTGGAAACACTCAAAATAGAGTGGAGGGGTCACTTGTTCGTACAGAGGTTGGACTACTTGGGCATACCTTTTCACTGCTTTCTCTATAGGCGAACTGGACACCTACTGAAGTAATGTCCATATAATTTTGGGGCTTTGGTTGAGGAAGAATCCTCAGAGGATATGCCATCTGACAATTACACCCCGATGATGGACGCTCAAGAGCTGGGGGATTACCCTGGTATGAGGGCAATGGATAGTCCAGAACCTCTAGACCCCACTTTTATTGGTAAGCTAAAACACTTCTGCCCTGCATTGTATTTTTCGTTATCTGCATGGGAGAGAGATCATTTGGATAATACATTCCTTCCAGATCTGTTACATTCATTAGAGGCTGATAAGGGTAAGGTTTTGCAATCTGTCCCAGAGATTTCAGACTTGCTAGATGTTCAAAATGTGCCTTTACCTGAGACTATAACAACCAAAGAGTTGAGCTCCCCTATACTTCCTGAGACTATGACTGTGGCAGACTCTAACATTGTCCCGAGTTATGGAGAACCTATCTCTAGTGACCACTCTTTGGATAGGATGATTTCAACTCTGGTTCCTACTTTTAGAGAGACTTCAAGCCTCGATACTGACCTACTTGGGGAAGGAAGGTGTGGTTAGAATTGAATCTAGTGGAGATGATAGGGCTCCTTTGGGTGATGGGGATATTAAAGGGAATGACCTTGCGTGGTCACGGGGTTTGGGGTTTGAATTATCTCCTATCAAAACTAGGAGTGCCCGCAAAAGGCAGGGACCAACTATTCTTTTTCTTCATTCCAGCTTTCTTCTAACTTTGATCACGGGGCTCTTAGAGGCATGAAATCCCTTGCAAGGGATAAATCATAATCCTACTCTCTCAATATCATAGGGGTAGGAGGACCCCTAAAAGTGGCCTCCCTGCGAAGACTTATCTCTAAAACAACTCCTAATATAATCTTCCTATAAGAAACTATGGTGGTTGTGGAAAAGGCAAGAAACTTTATGTACACTCTTAGACCTGAGTGGATGATTTGTGCAGTTAGTTATGTGGGGAAGTCTGGTGGTCTCCTGGTGTCTTGGGATCCAAAATTCTTTGATTTAGTGCATGTCCTAAGCTGCGGTGGTATTTTTTTGTCAGGTTCAAGCTTAGTGGATAAAAGGAAGGTTTCCTTTCTAAATGATTACGACCCCTATCAAGATCATAAGATTTTCTGGGAAAAGTTGGATGGTAAGGGCTTACTAGCTCATGGTGATTTGATAATGGCAGGGGATATTAATTTCATGAAAAATTCAGAGGAGGTTTTGGGGGTGACAACTTTGGTAGACTATTTGGTGGTCTTTTTTAAGGATATTTAAAAAAAAGAAGCTAGTGAATGTTGTCCCTATTGAGGTGGTTCCTACGTGGCGTAATGGCAGATCTAGAGTTAATGGAATTTCTAAAAGGCTAGATAGAATCTAGTTTGTGGAGGATCTTATCACGTCATCATTGAGATATAGAACATGGGTGGAATATCCCTATATTTATGGTCATGCTTCAGTACTTCTTCAAATGGGATCTGGAATGCCGACGATCGGACATCCTTTCAAGCTAAACCCAGCCTGGTTGTGTGAAGAATCCTTTGCCACTATGGTTTGGAAAGTTTGGAACGATTTATAGTTATAATAAGTATTGGGAGCTCAAAGGAGATTAGTAGAGAGACTTACAATTCTAAAATCACGGGTTAAGTCTTGGTCTAAGGAAAGACGTTTACATGATCATATAGACCTGGATAAGATTGAGGAAGTTTTAAATGATCTCTATAATCATAAGCCTCAGGGTTTACACAACACTGATTCTGAACAACATATGATGTTACTAGAGGCAAAGAGTAAAAACCTCTTGTTGGATGAGGAAGAGCGATGGTGACAAAAGAGTAGGGCTATATGGATAAAACGTGGAGATAAAAATACAAAATTCTTCCATCGTTTTGCAAGCTACAAAAGAAATAAAAATCACATATGGGAGATAAAGGATGAAGCGGGTCGACTTCATACAGGCTAGGAGGCCGTAAAGGATGAAGCGATTTTTTTTTTTTAAATCTTTCTATCAGGATACATGACATAATTTCATTGGGGAGAAAATAGATACAGTAAGGTTGTTTCCTAGATTTGTTAGGGAGGAAGAAGTTGTAAATCTTGAAAAACCATGTACCAATGAGGAAATTCTAGAGGTTCTAAAAGGATTTTCAAAGGACAAAAGTCCAGGGACGGATGGTTGGACTATTGATTTTTTTTTACATTTCTTTGAGTTGGTTGGGCATGAATTGATTGATGTTGTGGAGGAAACAAGGCTCATAGGCGAGGTAATTATACCGATCAATTCAAAATTCTTAGCATTGATCCCAAAAGTAAATAGTCCCAACACTTTTAGCGAATTCTGTCCAATTGCTCTGTCCAACTTATGCTACAAGATCATTGCAAAAGTTATAGTGAGGAGAATCATGCCTATTCTCTCCTGATCATTGTCTGAGGAGCAACTGGGCTTTCTTAAGGGAAGACAAATTTTAGATGCTGTTGGCACTTCACATGAGTGTCTACACAGTATAAAAGAAAAAAAAACTCCAAGCAATTATTCTGAAGCTAGATCTAAAAAAGGCCTATGACCACACAAATTGGGATTATTTGCGGTTAACACTACTTCAATGTGGTTTTGGACTTCCCACAACAAAATGGATTATGGGTTGTGTAACCTCTACAACTTATGCCATTCTAATTAATGGAGAGGCAACAAAATTCTTCCAGAGCAGTAGAGGACTAAGACATGGTTGTCCTTTGTCATCTCTCCTTTTCATTCTTGTGATGGAAGAACTCAATATTTCACTAAAAAAAGGACAAGCAGATGGAGTTTTGACTGGGATAAAGGTTTCTAGATTATTAAATGTCCTTCACCTGCTCTTCATGGATGAAGTTTTAATAATGTAAAAAGCTTCAATCACACAGTGGGTAGAAATCAATAATATCCTTTATGTATTCTGTCATGCGTCCGGCTTGACGATAAATGTACAAAAGTTTGCCTTCCTCCATTCCAGAGTTCAACAAGAAAATCTCTAAGCCTTAAAATAATTATATCTTTACACTTTTAAAGATATATCAGAAGTCTTTAGATACTTGGGGTATTTTTTAAAACTAGATAGTTATAAGGCGGAGGACTGGCAGTGGCTCATTGAAAAATTTGAAAATCGAATAAGCCAATAGTGCAATAGGTGGCTATCCCTGGGGGGGTGGTATGTGTTGATAAAAGCAGTCTTAGAGAGCCAGCTAGTCTATTGGATGGCTTTAGCTCATATCCCGGTCACAGTTCTTAATAGGATTGACAAATTGTTTTTTTCCTTTCTTTGGTCAGGCAACAAGCAAAATCAAAGATATCATTTATGCAGTTGGGTGATTCAGATTATTTTTAGCACGGAATGAAAGTGGATATATAATAAAGAAAAGCACAGAGATATCATGGATATCCAATAATATAACGTAAATATATCAGAGATGTAACCATAAACACAAAGATACAATAATACACGATTTCTATTAATGAAAGAAATGTACAGAGATTGTAAAAACACAGAGTGAAAGACTCCCTAGAATGGTGGCAGCTTATCTCTGAGAAGAGATGTGACGGCTACTCGCATTCACAAGAAGATGATTACAATGAGGCTTTGAAGGCATTTTTACAATAAACCAGAATGAAAAAAACCCTAGACATCCAAAAACCTAACCCTAGGAGATGAAGCGCCAAAAATCATGTGGGCCCCGTTTGGGTAAGTTAGTACATCAACTTCTGCGGGTTGTAACTTTTGCATACGATCTTCATTTTAGGCGCATGATAGCCCGTTGGAAAGGTATTGTCGAGGAGATTCATTTTTGGGGCTCAATCATTCCTTTGACATTCATTGAGAAGCTCGATCCCGAAAAACCTTCATTTAGGCCCTCAAAATGGCACGAGAGGTTAAAAACTGCTAAAAATAGTAAATTACGAAAATTGCCAAAAAACTATTTTGAGCCAGTTGGAAAAGGTGGGTGGCCACCGATATCCACCTGGATCATTGGGAGACAATTTCCAAGCCAAAAATTTATGGAGGGTGGGGTCTGAGAAATATCTTCATTTTCTACAGGGCTCTAGCGACTAATACTCTGTGGAGAGTATTGATGAAGAACGTCATCTGGCACTGGGTGATAAAATATAAGTACTTACCCCATGGACCAACATCGACTTGGTTAAGATCGGTCTCTTCGGTCATGTCTCATAGATCACAGACTTGGAAAAATATTCTTAATACATTACCTTTGGTTTTACATTAGCTGACCTGGAACCCAGGTTCTGGACACTCCATTTTAATTGGGAAGGATGTAATTCTGGGTATGGGAAAGGACTCCATATTATCAAACGAGCTGGTGCTTTTACAAATTTATACCTTCTGTATCAAGCGAGACACACACTTCCACAGGGATCGATTTTCACAAACTGGTTAGACAATGCAGATTTGGGGTTGGAGGGAGAATTAGCAACAAAATGGGAGATGTACAGAAGGAATCTAATTGGATCAGGGATTCATATCCTGGAAAGACAAGATGAATTAAAGTGGACGAGTGGTGATAATTTAGGGCAAATCTCAGTAAAAAATGTGTATAACGGCCTTGCCTCAAAACTGTGGAAATTTAAAATTGGCGACTGGAGGAAAAAACTGTGGTGTTGGGACTGTCCACTAAAGATCAAATTATTTGCCTGGATTGTGGTTGAAAATAAAATTCTAACGTGGAAAAATCTTCAAAAAAGAGGCTGGATGGGCTCAGGGATATGCGATCTCTGCAAAGGTAAGAGGGAATCTGGTAAACATCTCTTTGTAACATGTCCTTTCACAATTTCAGTTTGAGAAAGAGTTAAAATTGCTCTAAACCTCTCTTCTGGATGGAATGGTCAATCAGTGAATGACTTTTTTGAAAATTGGGCTAAACAAAACTTTACATTTTCAACTCTCCCAACCTTTATTTGTTGGTTTATTTTGATTGATAGAAACAAGACTATCTTTGAGTCAGGGACTCCCTCCATTTAGAAGATAGTTTTCCTATCTTTAGGAGCCGTGGGAAATCACAGGAAAAAGGAAATATCTTATCTTCCTAGAATTTCAACATCTGAAATTCCTGAAGATAAAGACATTGGGTGGTTTGATGGGGCAACACAACAGAATGGAGAACAAAGTGGGGCAGGTGGATTCCTAAAGATCAATCATTACGCAACTTATAAATGGACTTTAAATTGTGGAAGAGGAACAAATAATAGAGCTGAACTCATGGGAGTATGGGCATCTCTAATCATGGCTTCTAGGCTTTCAATTCCATATTTACATGTTCCAGGGGACTCAAAAATAGTCATTGATTGGCCCAATAGGAAAGGATCACTTCAAGTTGTTACTTTAGACTGTTGGAAGGATAGGATTAATGAACTTCTCAAACACTTCAGGAACATATCCTTTGCACACATATATAGAGAAGAGAATCAAGAGGCAGACAACTTATCAAAACAAGCTCTAACAAAAATTCCAGGGAGAATTGCTTACAATCAATGGGAAGGAGGCCATGAGGGCCCTACTCTTTTATTAAAAATGTTTTAGTAGCCTACATGGGGAGTAATTTTTTTGATTCCTAGTTCAACGATGGAGGTTTTAGTAGCTTCAATATTCAACTATGTATGAAAGGCATTTTACTTTTTGGTAATTGTCCTTTTGGACCCATAGGAGAAGTTGATAATATTGTAAGGGATTTGGAAAATTATGTGTAGTTATGTTTTTTGGATTGGTCCATGAAAACTAAAGGATATTTTGATGTAATGTCTGTTATGAGAACAAATTATATTTTTATAAATATAATGTTAAATTTTTTGTGGAATAAATAAATAAATTTGTATTACTTGTAATCGCATGATGAACCCTGACATGAAGAACACAAAATCAACCATATAGCGCTTCTTTAAAAGGTATTTGGAAGCCACTGAATATTAAGAAAAAAAACATAATGAATTTAAAGAGGTCTTCTACACATTACTCATAATAAAACTTTAGAAAGACGTAGCCCAAAAAATACACATAAATCTTAGACCTAGACTTAAACATATGCAATTAAAAACTATTAATCGCCCAAACATAGCTTCGCTCTGTTAAGGTTTAAGCTATTATTAGAGTTCTTTGCATTTCAATAGATAACAATAGCATAAGATAGGATCACTGAGAAATACACAATCACAAGAGACACATCATTTATCCTGGGAAACCCTCAAGGGGAAGAAAACCCAACAAAAACTTCCTTATTATAGATAGCCAATACAATGCCAAGAGATAACTCAA
>ML777260.1:195401-207800 GCA_009831015.1 Picea engelmannii | reverse complement strand
ACTCCGAAATCCTGATCAAAATGATACATTCGGGAGGACAGTTCAATGATGCTGGATTAAATAAGAACCTGCAAAGACTAAGACACACCCTCCAGGACTTCACCTCCTTCAACTGCTACCATATACTTAGGGACTTAAACAAATAAGCAGATGCTTTAGCCAATAGAGATTGCCTCCTGGCCCAAGGAGATCTATGCATAAATGACGGAGATCCAACAAAAATCTGTATCCCATGAAAATGACAACAGCGTGTAAAACAGTAGATGGCTGTGCAAAGAAGGGCTGGAATATATGCTGAAACACAGTGCTAGAATAGATGCTGAAACACAGTGCTGGAATAGATGCTGAAACACAGTGCTGGAACAGATGCCGAAACACAGTGCTGGAACAGATGCCGAAACACAGTGCTGGAACAGATGCCGAAACACAGTGCTGGAACAGATGCCGAAACACAGTGCTGGGACAGATGCCGAAACACAGTGCTGGAACAGATGCTGAAACACAGTGCTGGAACATATGTTGAAACACAGTGCTGGAATAGATGCTGAAACTCAGTGCTAGAACAGATGCTGAACACAACGCCAAAACATATGCTGAAACAATGTTGTAATGCTGAAACACAGTGCTGGATCATATGCTGAAACAATGCTGGAACATATGCTGAAACACCGCTGTAACAAATGCTGAAATAGTGCTGAGACATATGCTGAAACAGTGCTGAGTCTTATGCTGAAACAGTTCTTTTAGAAGGCGTTCAGTTCACTAGTCTATAGTTATAGAAGTAGAATGGTCCAGGAAGACAGACCTGAAGAAATTCGAGGCCATTTTGTAATCAGACCCGTGGTTAGTCCACCCCATTAATATAATCTATAACCGTTTCTGTTAAAAAAAAATAAAAAATCACAACCATTGATTTATTGGGACGACTAAGAATATTCCAACAATATTTAATCTTGTCCATACAAAACTGTTTAAGTACTAAAAACATATTAAATGTGCCCATTATCAATAGGTGTATGCCTTTTGACGTAATGATAGTCTGAATATTTACTACATACTTTCCACTTTTCTAAACTCAAGTGATTCATGAAATTTAAAAACTGAAAAAGCGAAATGGTTAATAAAATTTAAAGAATATTTATTTGTACGAAAATAAATAATGTGATTAAAGTTGGATTTGAATTTTTTTTTGTTAAAAGTAGGTAAATTCATTTTTTTTTTTTATATTTTTTGGTACGAAGCAAAGTTTCATATTTATTTTTTGAAATTCTAATAATTTAAGTGTTTTTAAAATAAAGTGAGATGGTTAATAAAATTTAAAGAATATTTATTTGTATGAAAATAAATAATGTGATTAAAGTTGGATTTGAAAAATAAATGTTAAAAGTAGGTAAATTCAATTTTTTTTATATTTTTTGATACAAAGCAAAGTTCCATATTTATTTTTTGAAATTCTAATAATTTAATTCTTTTTAAAATAAATTAAAATCTCAAGAACAAAATTTTGTGGTCAAAGTTCTATCAATAAAATAAAATATAGGTGATAGGAGGGGAAATACTCTTTGATCCCGGAGAAACACAAGTTGCATCTTATTTGTGGGGTCTAAGGTCATCATTAAACAATGTTGCAAAAGCTTATGCACTATTGAGAGGCCCGATCTTGGCAAATGAATCACATATCTCTTCATTAATCATTCTAGGAGATTCCACGTTTGTTATCAGGGTAATGCCAGGAAAGTCACACCCATTAGATAATAGATTGGCCAAAGTCTTAGTGTGCAAGCTTCCAATGAGGCAAAAGTTACCAAGTTGATTTCTTTTTATCATATTAAGCATGAGCTCAATGACAAGGTTGATAACTTGGTCAAAAGAGCCACTCATTTAGTTATGGGTGAATTGGAAAAGGGGGAGGGGAGCAAAACTATGTTGTTTATGACCATTTTACTATTAATTTTTTACAAATACATGTTTATTTTAATATTAATTATCAATGAATATAAGTTTTTTGATAAATACAAGTTTATTTTAATATTAATTATCAATGAATATAAGTTTTTTTATTTATAATTTTTAACGACTATTTCACATTTATTTCTTATTTAATTTCACTCCGAAACTCTTTTCTAGCATTATAAAAGCTTCTTTTGTCCTTGAAGATGGGTGGAGGGTCCACCCGAAATGTTAAACGTTTAAAAAAACCCATATATAATTCAATCTCCAAAAAATTCAAGCACTATGATGAACAGTTGTGAAAACGTACTTACTCAAATATTTATTTTAATTTATCAACAATTTGTTTAAAATGATTAAAAATTAAATGTGTAACATGTATTTATTTTAATAAATTAGTTAATGCAAGTCCCTGAGGTGTAGGACAATCGATAATGGAGTGTGTTGTTAAGGGACTTCTTGATGTTAAGTCATCGGTTCGAAACCCGTGGGGACAAAAAATCCAGCCATGTTAAGGGTTGGTGTGGCTCATGCCGAGTGCAATCTCCGAGTGATTTTGACGGCTTAGATGCCCTTGAGTCGTGGTTTCTCAAGCCACAAGCTAGTCCCGCAGATCACAGACAAACTAACAAACAAAAAAAATAATAATTAATGTAAGCATAAAGTTTAATATCATAAATATTTATATTATTTAATTTTCATTCCCCTTTTATTTGTTGTTAAAATGAGTGAAATTATTTAACCATCATTCTATTTTATATAGGGTGAAAATAAGTGAAACTATTTTGACTTAAGTTTCCTTTTTTTAACTTCTTCCCTTAATTTTTTTAATGTAATATTTTTACATTTATTATTAATCTAAATTAATCATTTATTATGTGTGCAACATAATCTAAATTCTTTTTTATTTTTTATAAGTCTCAATATGGAATTAAGTTCAGAGTTACTCGAGAAGGGAAAACCATGAACAATCAAAGGCAGAAGCTGGGAACTTGAGATCTCTAGGCTCCAAGGACCAACCCATCCAAATTGAAGATGATGAAGAAGACAATAACACAGGAGTGGACACCAAGATGGGTCTTTACCAGGCTATAGCAAAGGGGGTCTAGGTTTGAACTATTTTCTATTTAATTTCAGTATATAATTTCAGACCTCATAGCATGCATAGGGAATATAGAACTCAAGAAGAAATAAAATAGTGGTATTATGGTTATCAATTTGTTTTTTTTTAGAACAAACTTAATACTATTTTGATGAAAACTTGGTTGATTTCTCTCAGGGATGGACATTGGCTTCCATTTTGGCAGGCCCAACAGACAATAATTTTGTTTTGTATATATAATAGAAAAGCATAAATGGTTTTTAGCTTTAAAAAAATCTAAATTCTTTATTATTATTTCTCCCAACTTACATGGAAATACACAATAAGAAGTAGATAACACCTCTAACATAATGTGATGTGGAAAATGATCTTATTATTTTGCTATTTTTGTTAAGAGGCTCATTCTTTTGGCATGTATCTTCCATTTCCCTTATTGTAACATTCATGTACATTACTTTTTCAAAGTTATTTTTTTCCATTTGGCACATTTCTTCTTCTATGTCACATTCTTCAAATGATTTTATGCATTGTCGATTCCATGTTTTCTTCCTCCATCTCAACACCTTTTGGTTGATTTTAATGAAAATCATGTTATTATCCATGGTTGCCATTACCTTTGTGTACATAATCAATTTTCTCAATGCCTCCAATTCTATTAGGTGTAGTCATGTTTCAATTAAAAGTATCTTGTAAGGAGTGTTGATTTTTACTCATAAATAGTGTGTTTTTTTTTTGTAAGTGAGTGTGAGTATCTGTATTACTAAGAAAGACTAATATACAAAAAACCGGAAATCCCTGGTCTGCCAAAAAGGAAATCAGCCCAGGGGTTCCAGAGTTGCGTTCTTTGAGATATCATAGGGGTATGGCTGGACCACCACATTAGGAAACCAGTCTAGTACCGTCATATTCAATTTTGACAAGCTAACCATAAAAAAACAAAAAAAAACACAAAACAACAATTAAGACTGACCCAGTAATATTCCTTGATCATTTGCTACTCGATGCTAGTCCAGGATTACGAGATTCTTCTTTCCATATTTCGCCTTGTCCTTGCTCTCCTCCCTCTGGGCCACTATGTGGGTCTTCCTGATCCGGGCTGGTGCTCCATTCCCATCAACAAGTGTGATGTCCATATGATGGATGTAGCACAAGTATAAGTGGAATTGGGCAGCCATTCGCTCCAACTTCTCCTTTTGATTCTTTTGGTCCTCTGCAATTCGTTTTTTGCTAGCGTCCAGGGTGCTGAGGCGACTCAGGATTTCTTTTAGCAATTTATTTTGTGCCTTGTTACCCTTCCGGCTGACAACTTTCTTTTCTGTGCTCACTTTGCCTATTAACATCTTTGTCTGCCAAGCCATCTCTACCGTCTTGTGGTAGAGTGTTTCCCTGGACTGCATGGTCCCTGGGTCCATTGTCCAGTCCGCTTCCTGTCTCAGTTCCTCCCAGGCTTTGCCTTTGTGCTTGGAAGTGATTTCCTTCTCCCATCTGGTGATGGTCGCTTGACCCTTCAGTTCGACCAATGCCTGGAAGGTGCCCTTGGCGTCTCGGGCTACTTTCTGCATCCTTGAAATTTTCCTATGGCTTATCGGATTTTCGTCCATTTGGGTGTTTCTTTTGACGTGAGTTTTCTTCATACGCACCATCTTGGCTAGCTTGTGGTGGCTGGTTCCCTGAATTCTCCTCCTGTTCCTATCTACCCCGGGGTTCCTTCTTGTCGGACCCTTGTTTTAATGGTGGCTTCTTCTACTGCGGGCTTGTCCTTACAATCATGGTCTTCCCATAGAGGTGGTCCTTCCCGTCCTTTTTCTTTGTTTCGGTATGTGTGACCATGACTGTTCGTTCCTTATCCTTGCACTGGCCCTTGCCCCTGCTCGTTGTGTAACCAACTTTTCTCTTCACCATACTTGTTCTTGGAAGGGGTGTGACCCTACTGGTGCATGGTAACATATTTTTTCCTACGTCACTCACGGCGTGCTGAGTCCCATTTGTACTTTCCCCTGCATTAACCCTGCACTTCTTCCTACTGATGTGACCTTGAGGTCGTACCTCCATCTATTGTGTGGTTAGATCCCGCATTGTCACTTGTAATTGGGTGTTGGCCATGAATATTCTTCCTGGATTCGTCATGCCTGCCTATTGGCCTTGCACCACTCCTCTCGATATGACCTTCCGTACTTAAGCTTCCGTCACGACATTTTGTCGCTAGTTGTGTGCAGTCTGTTCTGAATTGACCGTTTGGGATGTTGCTTCAGGTGGTGTCTAATTCTAATCCTTCCTTGCTAACCCCTTCATTAGCGATTTTGTCCGCCAGGCCATTCGCTGTCCTGCGTATCCAATGCAACTCCACTGTGTTCATCTTTTGCAGATGCTCCTGGATTGTTTGCAGGGAGTGTGCCAAGCGCCAATGTCTCTGAACTTTGCCCATTCTGGTGCCATTTTGGAGTCTCTTCACTGTGTTGATTACCAGAGTGGAGTCACCTTCCATGATTGTGTTTGTCATCCTTTCTCGGCTTAGGATCTCGAGTCCGATCTCTAGGGCTCTGAATTATGCGAAGTTGTTAGTTGATTTTCCCATACTCCCGGTGTACAGCTAGATTATGTTGCCACCACTATCCCTGATAACCCCACCCATTCCTGTCATGCCTGGTTTTCCTTTTTCTGCCCCGTCGAAATTCAAATTGAGTGACCCTGCTGGAGGAGGGTTCCAGTTGCGTTCACCTAGTTGTAGTTGCGGTGGTCATCCTGTTTGTGTACGGTTGCGCCCGTCCTTTAGGTGAAAAGATTTTAGGACTCTAGATTCCCGTCATGCGAGTTGCACATTCCCATTCTGGTAGTTGCGGCTCTGCACCGTTTCTCTTGTCATGGAGATTATTGTTTCTTTGATTTTCCCTTCCGGAAGGCTTTCATTCTTGAAGATGCATCGGTTCCTTTATTTCCATACTGTCCATATGATCATCCTCGGAATGAGAGTCCAACATAGATTCACCTCTTCATTTTTGCTGTAACTTTCATGCCAGTTGTTGATGGTTGCGCAGATGTTACCTTAGGTCCTATTGGACTGTTGAAAAATACCTACCACCCAGTCCCAGATCTCTGCTGTGTAACTACATTCATCGAGGAGATGATTTGTTCTTTCTTCCTTAGTTTGACAAAGGTGGCACCGTGACTGACCTATGAAGCCCCTTTTCCTTAGGTTTTCCCAGGTTAGAATTCGGTTGTGAAGTACTAACCATTTGAAGATTTTTATTTTTGGCCATTGGGGTTGCTCCAGAGCTTATCCCATAGTTGCACTGGGTCTTATTGGTCTTGGTCCCTGATATAATGTCGAGCTTCATTCAAATTGAATTCCCCACCATTTTTCTGGCCCCATCTTAATTGGTCTTCTTCATCCAAGAATGCAATTTTCCTTTTCCTGATTTCCTCCTCCACCTCTTTCGTGATGGTTGTGGTTCAATCGCTAGTTTGGGAGTTGACACTATCCCAGATTCTCCATCTATTTCGATCTGTTTCTTATAATGGTGGACGTTGGTTTTTACTTGCGCGATCATGTCCTGTTGGATTTCTTCCCTGTCCGGATTTCCCATCTTGGGTTCCTGTTTCCAGGCATCCTCCCAGAATCTGACTGTTTTACCATTTATTACTTCTCAGAAACTGTGTGTCTGGACCTAGGTCTTGTTGCACCACGCTATGTTCCAGAATTCTAATCCCTCCCCGGTGCCCATAAAATGAATTCGGTCCCGGTCATTTATGTCCGGGGCATACTTGTCCTTCTAGAGGGTTGCCCACGGGGTAGAATTTTCTTTAACCCATCGCCACCAGAGTTTTGCCCCATAGGATTCGTTGGTTACTTGTGGATCTTGTAGCACCAGTCCTCCTTTGCATTTCGGCTTGCAAAACTTCTCCTAAGCCACGAGGGCCCGTTTTTTCTTAGTTTTCGCTCCTCGCCATAGGAATTCCCTTTGGATGGTCCTTATTTTTTGTAGTAATCCTTTGGGGGTAGGAAATACCGACAACATATAGGTTGGAATTGCTTGCAGAACCATCTTGGTTAGTACAAGTCTCCTCGCTAGGTTGAGGGACCTGTACGTCCAGTTTTTCACCCTCTCCTGTAGCTTGTTGATCACTCCTTCCCAGGTTGCCATTTTGTAAACTTTGTCCGTTAGTGGGATGCCCAAGTATTTAGTTGGGAGAGTTTTGCGCTCAAAGCCCAAAATGTTTTCTAGGTTCCATTGAATTGCAGGGTTGGTGTTGAAAAGTAGATCATCGATTTGGAATGGTTGATCTCAGCTCTCGAGGCTTTCCCAAACTCTTCTAATATCCTTTTGAACATTTTTTCTTCCTTGACCATGGGTATGCCATGGAGTAAGGTATCATCCACGAACTGTTGGTGTGTGGAAGTAGGGCAGTTTTTGAAAGGTTTGAGGCCTATAATTTCTTCTACCGCTGTTGCGATTTTTATGCTTCGACTGATACCTTCCATCATCAGAATGAACAGGAAGGGGGATAGCGGGTCTCCTTGTCTGATGCCTCTAGTAAGCTAGAAGTGCTTGGCTGGGGCTCCATTTATTAGGAGCGAGAAATTGGTTGTTGAGACTAGGCTGATAATCCAACTGATCCAGTGTTGGGAGAAACCAAAGGCTTCCAGAGTCTTAACCATGTATTTCCAACTGATTTTTTCATAGTCTTTTGTTAGGTCTAGTTGTATTATCATCCCCCCTCTCCTCTAGATTTTCTGGGTGTG
This sequence comes from Picea engelmannii, assembly GCA_009831015.1. NCBI lineage: Eukaryota > Viridiplantae > Streptophyta > Pinopsida > Pinales > Pinaceae > Picea > Picea engelmannii. The sequence continues at coordinate 200,007 of ML777260.1, read as the reverse complement.
TATTATCTCATGAGTATGGATGATGTTGTCCATGATTTGTCGTCCTTCCACAAAACTCGTCTGTTCTTGTGAAATCAATGTGGGTAGGAGGGGTTTCAATCTATTGGATATGACTTTAGAGATTATCTTGTAAACCACATTGCATAAAACTATGGGTCTGTAGTGGTCAGGGGTCCTTCATGTTCTTTGGGGATTAGAGTAATCATTGTGGAATTTAATGCTTTTAGTATGGAGGCCGACCATCTAGAGTCCTCCACCACCCTATAAACATCATGCTTGACCACTTCCCAACAGGCTTTGAAGAATTCCATTGTGAAACCATCTGGGCCTGAAGATTTCCTGTTGGGCATCTCCTGGATCACTTGATCATTTTACTTCTTAGCTATGGGTTTGTTTAGGTTGTTATTCTATTCCTCGATGAATAGTTGGGGGATGTGTTACGTAATCTTATGGATGGCCTCCATTTGGTCTTTGTTGGGTTCCTGGGCTATCCCATGAAAGTGGCTTACTAAGGTATTCTCAATCTCCTTGTGGGATTCTCGCTCGATCCCATCCTGATCCTTAATTTTCATGATTTTGTTGTGGGCTCTTTTGGCAATGGCTGTTCTATGAAAAAAATTGGTGTTCCTCTGTCCTTCCTTTAGCCATCTGATTCGGGACTTTTTGCACCATATAATTTTTTCCTGCTGGCATATTCCTTCCCATTCTTAGGTCATTTGGATCTCTTCCTTTTTTCGGTCCTCTGTGTATCCCTCTGCTATAAAAACTTCCTGGTGTCTTCTCATTTAGTCTTCAATATTTTTCTTCTCTTGGTTTATGTTGCCAAAAATTTCCTTGTTCCACTCCCTCAGCTTATATTTGATGTACTTTAGTTTCTTATAGAGTTTTAACATTTGTGTACCTTTCTCTGGTTGTTCCTCCCACCACCATTGGTTGGTGTTCTTCTTGAAGGTGGGGTGTTCAATCCATAATTTCTCAAATCTGAAAGGTCTATTGTTTGGGTTGGTTGGGAAGTCTGCTTCCAGTTGGACTTGCCAGTGATTAGAACCCCCCCAGGGAAAGATGCTGCAATCTAAGGTTAACCCCTGCATAATTGTGGATTCCGACACCAAGAATCTGTTCAGTCTTGTTGCAACTTGATGTTGATTTATCCGTTTATTGTTCCAAGTGAAGTGTCCATTATTGGTTCTGATGTCCACCATTGCAGGTGTGTCTATGAATGTTGAGAATTCTTCTGCATCTCTATCCAACCTCCTGGTGCCTCCTTTTTTTTTCCGCAAGTGATGTGATGATGTTGAAGTCTCCTGCCAGGATCCAGTGGAGGTTGTTGGAGCGGGTTTTTAGGTCTTCTAGGTCTAGAAGCATTCTTATCTTTTCCTATAGCATCTGGGGTTCATAACATTAGTGCATACAATCGTCTCCGTATTCCCAGTGATTTGCATGTTAACCGAAAGTGTATGCCTGGTAGCCTTGATTGCTATTAGGTTCATCACTTGTGAGTTCCATAAGGTGAGGATCCCTTCTTTCATCTGCTGTCCTTTGAAAACCACCATATTGTACTTGTTCCAATGTTTTTTTTCCGATTGTTTCCATTCTGTCTACAGTGCATTTTGTCTCTTGGATGAAACAAAGGTCCGGTTGTTCCTTCCTAAGTCGATGTATAAGAATTCTCTACTTTCGTGGGCTATTTAGGCCTCTTATATTCCATGCTATAATTTTTATTTAAACATGTGGGGGGGAGTTGGGAAAGAAATTTTTGATCTTACCTGAGTTTATCAACAGATCTCCTAGTTCATGTATGGCTATGCTGTTTGATTTCCTACCTTTTTTCCTTCTCATCTACTTGGGTGAGAGTTGCGGTTGTCCTTCACTTGCTTTGACCCCTAGGTTTCCTATCACCCCATGTGTGCGCTTGATCCCTCTGGATTTGGCTTCCTCCCTTAGGAGAAACATGTATTGGATGTGATCTAGTTGCTTCGCTGGTACATGTCCACACCCTGCCTTTTCCATTGCTCCAATATGTTCAGGAGTTTGATCCCTTCCCTTTCCACAATGTCTATGAGATCATGATCTTCTGTTCCTACCTCGCTTGGAGTCATTTCTGTGTCTCTATCTGCCTCCTGCATGGGGGTGGGGGTATCTCTGGTTTCTCCATCCATAGGAGTTTCACTACCCCCCTGTGCCATCCCCTTTCTTGGGCTATTTGTATCCTCATTGGTAGCTTGTTCGCTGGCTTCTTTAGCTTTTTTTTTTTTCCTTTCCTCCTTCCTCCTCTTTGTTGGTCTTATCTCGTCCTTCTGCTTTATTCCTGGCCTCTTGGTTGCTCCCTGTTGGGGTTTTACTTTGTTTCTTGTTAGCTTTGTTTCTGTGGTTTGGTTTTATAAATCCATCTTTGTCTTGCTGTGGTTTGGTGTTCTCCACTTCTTGTTTTTTGATGATCGAACATTCTCTGATTAGGTGCCCATGTTTGTGACATCTCCGACATTTGAAGGGGATCTGCTCATAGTCAATGTTTTGTATCCATTCCTCATCCCTGAATTCCAGGCTTATGGCTTCTGGGAGTGTTCTTGACACATCCATATCTATGCAGATTCTTTCATAGGAGGTGTATCGTCCTTTTAGGGTTGCTTCTGATGTCTTCACGTATTTTCCCAGTTTGTTCCCTATTGCTTCAAAGGTGGAGGGTAGCCAATAATCTAACAACAATGAGTAAAGTCTCAGCCATACAGACACATTTTTGAAGGTTTCTTTTTCTGGGGAGAATTTTTCCTTCCATGGTCGCATGTACAGTCCTGCTGAGGCATGGAAGTATGCCCCCCCCTCAAAGATCTTATCCCTATCTTTCAGGTTCATGAAAACTGCTGTAAAGAATCCTTTCGAGCCTAGGTGAAGATCCACTTCTCCACTTGGCTTCCATTGATATTTAATCCAATTGCGCAACGTTCTTTCTGTTGGTCACAACCCCATAAAATTGCATATTAGCGCATGCGTCTTCATCTGGTCCCTGTGGAGTTGCGTTTGCGGATCGTCCAATATTACCTTAGGTATCATTGCTATCTTTGGTTTACATGTGTTGCACCATTCAATCCCATTGGGGCTCGCTATTTCTTGCGCAACATTATGAGGTTCTCTGGTTTCTTCCCCCATACTGTCGCCTTTCCTTTGGTTACTTTCCTGATTCTTTTCCGTTTCCAATCTCGAGGTGCTTTTCATTGGTGCCTTGAAACCTACGCCTCGTGGGACTTTCCCTCTGTCTACTACTACCTTATTGTATGTAGGGGTTCCATTTCTGCCCCGCTTGGTGCTCATGCTATCCTCTGCTGTGGCCGCGTCTACCAAACCCTAGCTTGCAATTTCTCCTGTGAATTTAATTCTTCTGCTCATAAATAGTGTGTTATTAGGGGCTTGTGCACCCATTTAAACCGGTTCCATTTATTTTGGAAATACATGGTCACCATACTTCACATCCATAAATGAATATTGGTGTTATGAGCATTTGAAAATCTTTGTTAATGAATAGGAAAAATGCAAAGTTCAAATATCTCTTTCTAAATTAAAGTAAATATTATTACGATATTGCATACCAATAAAAAGTGTCAACTCACATTAAAGAAAATAATTTACCGCTTGATAAATTTATATAGAAAATTACAAAGTTCAAATTTCTTTTTCCATATTAAAATCTATATTTGCATCGTTATAATACAAAGTTGAAATTCATAAATTTATTATATCAATTAAAAAAAATTTAGTTTTACTAAAAGAGAACTAACCACTTAATACATTTCTATAAAATAATGCAAATTTTAAATCTATCTCCCCCTATTAAAGTGGATATACACATTTTGTTAGTATAAAGTTGAAGTTTGTACTTTCGACATATAACTACAAAATAATAACACATAACAAAACAAGTGTTGCATGGAAGCGTAGTCCCTGTCGGGTTGGAATGGGAATAAATGCACATGTATGGAGGGACCATGGGAGAATGAGAAGCCTGAAGCACCAGAGACACATGGAAATTGTCGCAGACATGTGGCAAGCAACAGGCAAGACATGTGGTATCCATGTAGAAAATGACACGCAACACTCTGCGACATGTCAGCCATAAGACGTCAGGCTGCTACATGAATCCGAGAGAATGTCACTCTGAGAGTTTTCCTTCCAGAAAAAACACAGTTCCCTCGAAGCCCGGAGCCCCAAATAGTCAGAGTCCTGAATTCCCGAATTCCTGAATTAGTTAATGATAATATTATATTAATATCGGGTTAACAAGTAATTAGCGAGAAAGTCACTATGTGAGAAATTTGTTCCATCGCTAAATATGGCCAGGGGAGTTCTAAAATTGGCAGGTTGGTAAAACTTCAGTAGGGATGCTAAAGTGTCAAGGTCACCCAGATCGTACATTGGAAATTGATCGATGACTCACATTCATTTTGGAAAGAGAAAGCGCCCGAGTGTTACTCTCCTAGAGCAATTCTGGCATTGAAACCATTTAGTTTTTGAAAGTATTCTCATTCTAGTTATACTGTGTTTTGCATAAGCCATCTTGCTTTTATTTTCTTAATAAGATTCCATAATTTTTACTATTACTAGTAGTGCAACA
>ML777260.1:144230-171878 GCA_009831015.1 Picea engelmannii | reverse complement strand
CCAAGGAGAACCGTCATCCATATCGTCTTGCCAATTTGACCATGCTTTTGTCTTGGTGAAACAACCCTCTAACTCACCAACAAATTCAAAAGAACGACCACTCCAAACTTTCGGTGGCCTAGCTCTGCCCTTTAGCACTCAGGTGCAGACTTTATGAGCAACAATAACTATGAAGTCAATTAGATATCTCTACTGACTCTTCTATCAAAGAATAGAGAAAGTGAGTCATAGTTATACTTTCTAGGATGTGTTTGCATAAGAGAAGCATCGAAAAGCTACAGAGAAATCAATGGAGGGTTGTTGAAATAAACTTATTGTACTGTTAACTTGACCGTAAGTATAACAACGACGAACTTGAATTTTAATTTTGTGGTTGATATCATAGCCCCATTTAACTTCAACTAGCATATATCATTTTTTTTCAAAATATTTGCGAAGAAGAATTTTGGTAATTTCATTAATAAAGTAAAAGTGCTCAAATAGAGGTCAGGGGATGGACAATCAATAATATACTTCCTTCTCGAGTGAAGGAATCAAGGAAGCGAGAGGGAAATAAGAGATCGTTACTTACTGTAAGCTTGAGATGAGAACGAAACTTCTTGGGCGGGGCCCCAACTCCCGCGTCGTGAATTAGTGTTGCTATGTTCTATCTACATGACAAATGGAATTGAATGTTGGTTTGAAATTGTGTGTGAAATTCAATTATGTTTCCGTAGAAGCCTCATGTGATCGACATAACACATTGTCACATAATTGTTCCATGCTTAATATTTTATCAAATTACTTGAGTCAATACAATATTTAAGAATTACAAGACTATCAAACCATGCAAATGAGAAGAGGTGTTAAATCCAACAAAGAAGCCCCAACCAAGATTCCAAGGAAATTTTTTAATAGTAAATATATAAGAAAAATAGTGGGTAATATATATTTATCCATAGATATTGGATTGAGTTATTTTCACCGAAGCATTGAAAATACTTGTCATAAATACAGGTAGAGGAGTTACAAAAAAAAAACATGCATACAATTCTGTGTTGTTCATCTAGTGCAACAACATGTAGAAGGCATCGATAAGCTCTTGAACATGCATACAAAACTGATTATCGTGCTTTTTTAGGAACTCCTTGTAGTGTTCTCTTCTGAAGGTCAATGTTGGCTCGGACAATTTCAACATCTTTCGGAAGACCCGAGGTGACAAAGAAACATGAGACTGGTCCCACATTTGAATAATTCTTTGGCTTGAAATATATCTCTCGGTGCACCAAGAGACCATCTCCTTGCTGTCAAAGACTTCAGGGACATAGCCTGCACGAGAAATTCTAGATGTCCAAATTACTTCTTTCTAAGCGGAAGGGGATGAGTAGTAAGAATATGCCCTAGACCACTGAAAGTTTTGGTCATCATGCTCGAAGGTGTTTACTGTATCTCCACAGAACTGCTGTCGAGCTGCTGCCATAAGTTTACGAGAACGTCAGTTTTCTCCAGATAATTTTTGAAATGAATACTCGGAAGGGTTAATATAACCCTCCTCAAATCTTGGTTTAATGCATATCAATGGGAGATCTCTTCGAGCCTTTTGCTGATTAATGACAATCTCTATGGTTCCTTCGTAATGAGTTGTTACCATTAAAGATTACTAATTGCATACTTAGAAAGAAGTGAGAAGGTGGCGGGGACGACGAAGAGCGATTAAGGATTGGAGATTTCGTGAAGAATCTAACCCGACAACGCGCAAAAGAGATTCCATGATGTTTGAAATGAACACTCGGAAGGGATAATATAATCTTCCGCAAATCTTGGTTTAATGCGTATTAATGGGAGATCTCCTCAAGTCGTTCGCTCATTAATGACAATCTTTACGGCCCCTGCATGATGAACTGTTAACATTAAAGCTTAATAATTTCATACTTAGAAATAAGTGTGAAGGTGGTGGGGACGACGAAGAGCGATTAAGGATAGGAGATTTCGTGAACCCGCCAACCTGACGACTCGCGAAAGAGATTCCAAGAAATGGCTAAGTATGGAAAGTGGTCGGTCAAGCTTCAAAATAGGGTCACAAGTTATACTCATGAGATGTGAGGGCCCGACGGTCAAATTGTACGTCTCCAAAATTTTGACTACAAAATGTATAACACAAAATAGAGCATAATGGCAGAGTTCGGCGGTCAATTTGTATATCGCGGAACTTCAAGTGTTGTTTGTAGGTCGCGGAACAATGGAAGCGCAATGTTGAGTGCCTCTGCCAGGGAATCGACGATCGAAAAAGTGACCAAGTATGGAATGGGGAAGCGGTCGATCAGACTCGTGATATAAAAGCATGAGACATTTTTGGAAAAATGACTAAGTAACCAGAAAGGGAAAGTATAGGGGAAAAAGAAAGGGGAATTTGGTTGTCGATTTGTATATCGGGGAACTTTGGGTGCTGTTTGTAGGGCACAGAATAATGGAAGTGCAATATTGAGCTCGCTTGGTCGGGAACCCGCGATCGAAAAAGAGACTGAGTATGGAATGGGGAAGCGGTCGATCATACTCATGATATAAAATCATGAGTGGAAATGTGAACGCGTGAATTTTCCAACTCGCGCACTTAGATATTTTTCGAAAAACAACTAAGTAACCAGAAAGGGAAAGTAGAGGGGAAAAAGAAAGGGGAGGGAAATTTTCGGAAGCAAGAATTGGTCTTAACAAAGCCCCATTGATGGTCTTAACAGTAAATATGAAGTGAATTAGACAACTGTACAGGCTCTTCAATTAGGGAATAGAGAAAGTGAGTCATAGTTATACTTTCTAGGATGTGTTTGCATAAGAGAAGCATTGAAAAGCTACAGAAAAATCAATGGAGGGTTGTTCAAGTAAAATTATTGTACTATCAACTTGACCATAAGTATAACAAAGATGATTTTGAATTTGAATTTTTTGTGGTTGATATCATAGTCCCATTCGACTTCAGCTAGCATATATCCTTTTATTTCAAAATATTTCTAAAGAAGAATTTTGGTAATTTCATCAATCAAGTAAAAGTGCTAAAATGAATTGCATATTACATTTGATTAATAGAGCTTACATTAAAAGGCAAGGTAGGTCTTGTATATTATTTAAGATCATAGAAAAATYGCTAAGATCTTGAATCTATCATCCATCCACAATTCAAAAAYCGAGCCCATGAGAACCTTGAACTATAATATGAAAGCACATGAACAAAAGTCTGCCAAACACAAGACCGGAAAAAAACAACAGAGATTGGTCATTGTATCCCATTTATAACCAAATCCCCAAATGGAMACCAAGAAATTTGCTGATTACTATATTACTATGAACCAAGATCACTATGAACATTTGCTTCTGATAGTACTATGAACCAAKATCACTATGAACATTTKCTTCTGATAGTACTATGGACCAAGATCACGTTGACCTGWCAATGTTCTAACATTACTATTTCTGGAAAAGAGTGTCAACATTTAACTTAATGGAGTTTGAACAATGCCAAATTTGCAATATTATTGAAAATTCCTGATGGTTATGTTYAGAGGAGCAAGCCATTTTGATGAATCAAAGGATGGACCTGATTTATTCACAGTTGGGTACTTTGTATGAGGTMTTTCCTCATGCTTCTCATTCCCAGACTCAACAATCTTATGCGCTTCCAGTTCACTTTGTCATGACATTRAAAAACTCTATTCATATCGTGATTGGGTAGCATGGACAGATACAAATCATATTGTTTCGTTTCTTGTCAATGCATGATATGTTTTTTTTTTTTTTGGTTCAGCCGATATGCAGTATGAAATTGTCCTCATTTAATGTAAATTTTCTATGGATGCGAAAGTCGYGTAAGATGTAGACAATGTTTKCCTTTCTYGGTAGGTATACTTCATATGGAAATTCTGCCAACCCAGGAAACACATCTTGTAATACAAGTTGTCTAATTGTACAATGTAAAATTGTGTTGATGAGGGTTCAGATGGAAGCATTGAGGCAATGTCTATATATGTAAGGGAATTTTTTACTGCATCGTAGACAATCAATTGTGCCATCATTTATGAAAGTGGAGGCAAACACAGGAGAGTTTCATTTGGCACATACAAGCTCGAAGGAGGTCGAATATGTATTTGCTGCAACCAAAACACCCTCAACTTGCACAGGTGAGCATAATAGTTAATATATTGAACAATATAATATACATGTGTACAAGAAAAACTCTGCACAAAATTGTTTAAGGCAATTTTTATGTGAAAAGTGTGGATGGAATTGTATATGTATGCGTACAACAGTTGTCGAGATAGTTAGTTTCTTGAGATCCTGTACTATGTCTGTTCTGAATTCTGTTATAAATGTTGCTTGGATTGTGCGAAAAATCCTTTCTTTAACATCTCTTTTCTTTGTTATATTTTTGAAGAGTGTAACTGGAAATTGCCCTTTATGAAATTGTTGTTCCATTGAAGAAAATAAATTTGAATAGGTGTAGAACAATTGTAGCTGCAACATGGAACAATGTAATAGTTGTGTAAGATAACTGAGATATATGAGCATGTGAAAGTAAAGGACAAAACTGGGTATGGAGAACGATACCATTTCCTTGTCGTTGTCTGAGTCTCCATATTTTATATGAAGAATGTGTTGCGAACCAAATTTTCTCGCGAGTGTTACAAGTGCACCAATGGTTCCGATTGGGTAAATGTCATTGCTCTCTGCAAGTTGGCAGATTGTTGTGTTCAGTACGAAACAATATTCTGAACAAACCGTGGGAACTTTTTCCACAATAATTGTTTCATTAAGCGATAAATCCAATCACAATCACCATGGTCATATACTTTTTTCGGTAATATATTGAAATTTGTAATGGATATCCCATTACCTGACAAGATATTTTCTGCATGTTTCTAGACAAGTTGTGTAGGGATAGTTAGTGTGATTGTCATCATGGCTTCGTTTTCTATCATGTCAGCACGTATAATGCATCTAGTTTTGTTTTCCTTGTCTAAGTAGGTGCTATACACGACCATTATGTCCCCAACGAACACTTGTCCAGCTCAGTGGCTGTTCAAGCCTTCTATCGATAGTATATTGGGTATTATAAGTTTAGACATGGTGACATTTTTTGAACAGAAAAAGTAATGTGAATGGAAGTTTGTATCAATTTTTTTTTTGCATAAATGTACAAATAGATGCACAATTTGGATGAAGTATGTAGGTCAAATTTTTGTAATCATACCTCTTAGTCTGCGGAGCTTGCAGTATGTTGGGCGTCTCAGTTGTGCTCGTCGATACTTCTTGTGAACTGAAAAACATGTGTTGTAGATGACATCAACATATTTATCATGGCATAGATGAATACATAACTCAGGATATTTGTTTTCTAAACATATCAAGAGCATAATGTATAAATATTTACCTTTGGCCTTGTCGTTCTATTGATGTTTGAGATGATTGACTACTCATGCCCATGTCACTCGCCCAACTTTTTCTGATGCAAACATGTGTACATTGAACATGACAATGACTAAATAAGCATATGCATTGTATATTCTTCATAATTGTTCTGTATGTCATATATAGGCTCGGAGGGGATCACGTATGAAATAGGGTGTCAAGGGATACTCAGGAGACGTGAGGGCCCGACGGTCAAATTGTATGTCTCAAAATTTTTGAGTGCAAAATGTGTAACATGGAACAGGTCATGATGGGGGAGTCCGAAAGTCAATCTGTATATCATGGAACTCTGGGTGTTGTTTGTAGGTAAGAGAACAATAGAAGCACAATCTTGAGCCCGCCATCCCGGGAGTCCGACTGTCTATTTGTATATCACGGAACTCCGTGTGCTGTTTGCAGGATAGGGAAGAATAGAAACACAATTTTGAGCCTGCCAACCCGAGAACCCGCGATCGAAAAAGTGGCTAAGTATGGAATGGGGAAGCGGTCGGTCAGACTCGTGATATAAAAGCATGAGTGGGAATGTGAACTCGTGAGTCCACCAATCTGCGCACCTATACATTTTTGGAAAAAACAACAACTAAGTAAAGTAACAAGAAAAGGAAAGTAGAGGGGAAAAAGAAAGGGGAATTCAGTTAAGTATAGAAGAGGGAAAAAAAGGGATAAAACAGAGTGGGAAAATAGAAAAGGGGAGGGGAATTTTCGGAATCGGGAAGTCTCAAAAAATCCCCATTGTTGCCAAATCATCATTTTCTAGTCCATTATTTTATCCACATACTTGTTTTGTGTGTTTGATTTACTATCACTATTGGTATACCTTTTCGAATATTGTACTTCAGCTTCCTCTGCTGTGACATATAAGACTTCATTCTCTTGTCCAATTAGTTTGTTTCTTTCAATGTAGCAATGCAAAAATTACAATGGACATGAAGGCAAGTTGGTATGTAGAAAGACATGTAAAAAAATAAATACAGTTCTATTTATTTCAATGTAGCAGTACAAAAAATAGAATTGACATGAAGATAAGTTATTATGTAGGAAGATATGTAGTATCTACATATAATAAATTGGGTGCAAAGCAGTAGAATAAATATACAGAAAATAAATGAAATACAAAGAAATGGAATATGAAATAAGGGTAGAAACATGCACCTTTGTATGTCTTCTTCTACATTTGTGGTTAAGAGTCCTTCTTGTCTAGTTATTCTATTTGTTTCAATGTGGGAATGCACAAAATACAATGAACATGAATGTAAGTTGGTGTGTAAGGGAAAACAAGTAATATGTACATACAGTAAATGAGAATCAAAGGAATAGAGTAAAAGATAGAGTTAGAAGCATGCACCTTTGTTTTTCTTTATCCATGGTTATGGTTATATAGAATTTTTTCTGGCTAAAATCTATTACAAGCCAGAAAATATTAAGAAGTTGGATGATCCTAGCTGAATGATTTGGTTTTGAGAAAAAAAGTATGAAGATATGCTTTGAGACATGGAAATATGATTTTGTAATATGCTTGACGTATATTTCATAATTCAAGTACAAGACAAGTTGTATCATGGTCAGACCAATATGTGTCTAAGATAAAGAGGGTGTATTGTGAAATGGGCACATTTGACCATACATGATCAATAAATGTGTTTTGTACATGCTTTATCTTATCCAAAAGAAAGTGGAGATTGTAATTGCACATGTAGTTTTCCAATTCTTTTGTTATGGCACTATTTTGTAGCATGTCAACATTGAAGTCTCCTAGAATGATAATGGTTTCGTTCAGATGTAAATGGTGTAATGCATTTGAAACAACATTCATTATGTTGGGCAATGTTGCATGCAAAGCGACACAGAGATTCAATATTGGAATTTGAAATCCACATAAAATTACTCTTGCTAGCACCATCTCAACATTTTTTTCTTCGAAATGCATATGATCCAAAATTGTTATATGTTTTTTCACTAATATCATCACTCCATGCGTAATGTAACTTGATATGCAATTGTGATTTGTAAATTGCTTTTTTTGCATGCATAATGTCATGTATGTTTCTTGCAATCACATATTATCAGACTGCATTGTGTCATAGTCATTGAGTATATCTTTCATATGTGCATTTAAGCTGCGTGTTTTAAGTGAGAGAATTGAAACATATGAGTTTGTTTGTATGGATTGGTAATCATATTGCAGATGTCATTTTGCACTAGTCCGAAGATGTTGCATCTCAGTATCGAATTTATGTTTGAATTTGAAATTATATTTTGTAAGAGCGCTTAGCAAATACAAGGACTCTATGTTTCTGACAAGGGATAAAGCTGTGTATACAAGTCCATGTATTCATATTCCAACAGGGTCGAAGGCAACACTATCAATTGTTAGCCCTTGTGATCTGTGGATTGTACATGCACATGCAAGTTGAATTGGAAATTGTTTTCAAATCTTCAGTTGACCTATCTTTGCTGATGTTGATATTGGTTTTGATATCTGCAATATAGGTGTCCATTCACGCGAAGTGTTTGAATTATATAGATAAGCTAACTTGTTGGCTTGTTGGTGGCCAATATGCGAGTCATGGAACTTAACCTAGAGGACATCAAAATTTTCTATTTTGGTATAAGCTTTGAGTATTCAATTTGCACCATTCACCAGGACATCCTGTGAACCATAGTTGCATGGATATATTTCAACTAGCATGTCTAATTTCAGCACAAGTTGCAAAGGGAAAGTTGTTGTATGTTGATGACATGGTACATTGCCATGGTTTTCTTCTTCAAGATCAATTGAATTGATGATGATATCATTGCCAGGCATGAGTGATAGCATATACTTGTTATGCGTTACAACATCCTTATTATTGTAGAATAGGTAAGGGAAGGTTGGGTTGGTTGGGGCAGGTCGCATGCAACTTGAATTGATATATGTTAAGTTGTCACATGTTTGGTTGTTTGTCCGCATTCTATTTAGAATTGCAATAAATTTTTCATTTGTCTGGCACATTGTAGTATGTAATTCAAAGAATTTTATGTTTTCTTTCCAAAAGTCATGCGTCATTGTTTACATGTTGACCATAGATTTCTCAAATATGAGATAATGTATGGGTTGTGCCTGGTAAAGATCCCCATAGAATACCATATCAAAGTTTCCAAAGTATTTGGTTTGGGCATGTTTTATGTTTCTCAATCAATTGTCAATGGAATATAAGAAGTGAATTCCAATCAAGGATGCCTCATCTATGAACACAAGTTGTATTTCATCATAAATCTTTGACAATGTATCTAACATTTCTTTGTTGAGTGGAAGAAAACACGACTTGTTAAAAGACATCAATAATGCAGAGTGGACTATTGTTCCGCCTGCATTATATGCAACTTTTCCTATATATGCAAGTATCAGTCCCTTTGGTTTCATATGGTCACTCAAATTGTTTGAATAATACATTCATATAAGCATTTGGAATAGTTCTTTCGATGCAAATTTCTTCTATGTTCCTGCCCCTTCTGTAAGGAACAAGTGCACATGAGTGTGCATGTTTAAGCATTTCTTCATTGCAATATCCTTTAGGATTTCTTGCTACTCTCAATTCAAAAGTCATCTAACTCTATATTATTCTTTGTTTTCGATAAATAAAGGATGTTCTGTGACATTAAACCCAAGATTGATACATTTTTCAATGGTAGCTGCTAGAGGACAAGGAAAATCTACTTGCAAGTCATAGGATTCACATAAAGTTCTAGTTGTTTTATGCTTTGTTGAAGTCTCATCAACATTGCCAGGGTTTTCTAGTTCTTCAAGTGCACTTTCTAAATCACCTCATGTTGGGTTGACATTGTATGTAAATCTAGCCTCATTGGTTTGTACTGTAGTCTCATAAAAAACATATGCAACTTCCCATGTAGCAAAGGTATGTTTTAATGTGCCTTCATTTTGATCAAATGGAACATACAACAATAGTTTCTCTCTACACAAGTTTTTATAGTCGGTGTGTTTGTTGTATTTGACAAAGCGTATTACATTTGTTTTTATTTTATTTTTGATATGTGTGTCACATTTTTTTTGTAATGCAATACGAATTTTGCAAGGAAAATATGCTTTATGGGAGGTGGACGCTGGATGTAGTAATCAATAATAGAGTGACATATAACGTCCTCTAAATTATCAGGATCTTGTTTTAGCAAGAATGGTGGTTTAATCATGAATGTCCGTGTGTCAGGTGGAGATGTGTTTATGAAGAGACATTTCCTTGAACTACAATTCAGAGGTAGGGAAAGTGCGATGTGGACTGCTTGCTGAGCAGCCATTTCTTGAAGATTAGGTAATGTATTTCCAAGTGTATGTATCATTTGCATGGCATCAATTTGACTTTTTTCATGTTCTCTGCGTATTCTTCTGAATGCACTTGTCATAGATCTGTCAACCTTTGTCATGTACGAGGTACAATACGATGCCACAACATATGCATTGAGGAAAAATTACGCATCTCTATTTGCATTCCACATATTTGGCATGTGCTTGGAGAAACCATTGTTCCAAATATGTGAAAGTTTTCGTTTAAGGAAAATTTTTGGTTGCTTAAGTGTAGATTGTATCACTTGGATGTACTCATCTTCTATTATATTTAGTTCCACCAAGAAGTCTTCAAATCTCATTAAGTCATCGAAGTCTCGTTGTTCTAGAAATGTGAACAAAGATTTTGATTTCTCAATGAGAACATTGTCCTCTAAAGTAATCGGTTCTATGATTCTTGTTGTTCTCATCAACGAAATAGGGAAGTTGTATTTGCACTGCAAATTCTTTCATTTTTTACATCTTCTTGTATGGTAATGTCTATAAACTTTGGCAAGTTCCTGATCCAAATGATCTGTGTTGCATGTTATGTATTTGTCCAGAAACTGCTCGATTTGCAAGTTGCTGTCAGTTCCATAGATCGGTGCATCCTCTATCCATAATAGTACGTGGCCATGTTCATTCCCTCTATTTTGGAACTCAGTTAGAAAATAGTAGTTTGATATTCTTCCGAAGAACCCGTCGTCATGACATATGAATTTCCTCAAAGAATTTACTCTATGTCTATAGTAATGAGTACATGTCACTGGGTCTTTTCTCATGAGGTAGTTAATGACATAATTTTCCAAGGTCTCAGTTTGTTTTTCCCTTTTCCTATTCCTATACAATGTAGACACTGTAGTCACGAATGGATCCCAGCGATGCTCCGCACTTGTGAATATGATGAAAAAAGTTGGAGGTGTTGGATCATGTTGGAATTGATGCCAATGGTTTGATTGATTGATGTCAAGTGATTGATTGATTTCAAGTGATTGATTGATGCCAAAGGATTGATTGATTGATGATTGATGTCAAATTTATTGTCCTTGATGAGAATATGATAGATGTGAAGTATATGATGCATGTGATGTCATGCATAGATGAATATGGATCAATAAGTTGTCATTGATACATGATGCAAAGATGAATATGGATCAATGTGGTCTCCTTGATATATGATGCATATCTAGATTGATCATTATAGTCTTATCATGGTTGATAAAGTTGACAAATGGATGAACTCCAAAGTGGTCCCCTTATGGTAAAATCCCTCACAGGAAGATGATTTACGGTTGAGTTATCCTAGAAGAATGGTTGGAGAACCCATGCTTGATTGGAGAATAATGAATTGAAGATCAATGAATTTGTTAGTGAAACTATCCTAGATGGATAGTGCTTGTCATTCCATTTCCCGTTGTATGTGGAATGCCACATAACTCCTCATGGTTTGAGAGTTATGGCCTTACGACGTTGGAGGACCCTCAAATGTTGGCTTGAAGCCCCAAAAGGTCAAAGAAGTCAAAGTGCTTGAAAAGAAGAAATCATTATTTAAATGATAAAGTAAAGTGACAAAGTCAAGAAAGATTAGTTAAATAATAAAGTGAAGTGACAAAATCAAAGAAGATTATTTAAATGATAAAGTGAGGCAACAAAGTCAAGGAGGAATATTTAAATGATAAAGTAATGGAGAACTTTCTAATTATGGAAAGTGGTTAACCCTAAAATGAGGAAAATAGGTTAAGTGAAGTAGAAATGGGTTAAGTGACCTAGAAGTGGGTTAAGTGACCTAGAAGATGAAGAGTATAAATAAGAGGCTAGGGTCTCTTGTGTAATATGCAATATCTTATGTATCTTTGGTGAGCATCTTGTGTGGATCTCTTGAGCATGATTGAAGATCTATTCTGAGAGAGAGAGAGTATGGAGGGTCTCATGAACGCATCAAAGTTTCGACATGTCCGAGATATTGACGACAAAATTTTTGGAGGTTCAAAAACCCTAGTTTCTGAGGTATACGTGGGCTGCAATGGGCCAGGACACGTACATACACGGGCTATATGAAGACAGGGCGCATACAATGGATGAATTCATGGAAATTGGTGTTTGAGCTGATGGCTGGCTATTGAAGATCGAAGAAGGTTCCAAATCTACAGTCTATGGGCTCAGATCTGCCACTGAGACTCTGGTATGGTTACATTATTGTCTTGATGGATACTATTTATTGTTGTGTGGTGAATGCTTAAGGCATTCTTGGTATGGCTGTTATGATGTGATTTGTGTTGGTTGATGGAGTGAGCAACACTCTTATGATTCAGTGCTGATATGATTGCTATAGTATATTGGTTGCTTATACATGATTGAGTAGTATTCATACTGTATGGTTGAGAAGAATGAATACTTTATTGGAGGGCTTGGATGTGTTGTGACTGGCTGTGGGTTAGCTTGGACAGTGAAAGGCATAAGAGAATATGATTGTAGGTTGAAGAGGATCTAGGTTGATTTTGAAGATAAAACCCTAAGTAACTCATAAGGCATACACAGGCTGTAATACAGATTGACTGCATACATATGAGAGCTGTAGTGAGCTAGGGCATATACATACATTGGCTTCACTACTGACAGGTCACGTACCTGTGACAGATTGATATCTGTGGAGGATTGTTGCCTCATCTCAGTTGGTGCTGAGGATGTAAGCTGAGTCTTGCATATAGAACTGGTGCTCTTGTAGAGTTGTACTCTATTCAGTTGTTGATGAAAACCCCAAGGATTGTAGTCCATAATAAAAAGAAAATTGTACATACATCTTGTGTTCTTTGTGTTCCGTGTGGTGATGATTTGTTGATGATATATTGCTGATATATGTTCACATCTAATTGGTTATAAATGACAACAATACATAATGGGTTAATGGTTCTTTCTAACTAATGAGTTTTGTGTAAGAGGGAAGTTTTTGAAAAAGAGCTCCACACTCATTCACCCCCCCCCTCTAAGTGTGGTCGGTGTGTCCAACAGGAGGTCCCAATTGTTGGATCATTGCAAATATAATTTTCTTGTTTTGCTGCAAGTAGTCAAGAGAGATGCGAATGTTTTTTAAATCTATGTATCCAATATCAGATTTTAGGATTTTTTCTAGGTTTTCTTTGTACTTGACATCTCTGTCCAATAAATTTCTTCCTCATAGATGGCCTTTTCTTATTTAGACCCATATGCAAGAGAGAACTTTCTAAATTGGTATGCGCATTGTTTTGAAAAACAAATTTGTTGTGTGATAGGAGAAGTCACCGCTTGAATGTAGCAATTACCATCAAACTATTTTTTGGTAGCTAAATCATTCCATGATGTCAGTGGCATGTGTATTTCCATAGAATAGTATTGGGAAGTTCATTTCCTCTGCAAACTTGTC
Organism: Picea engelmannii; assembly: GCA_009831015.1. Lineage (NCBI taxonomy): Eukaryota > Viridiplantae > Streptophyta > Pinopsida > Pinales > Pinaceae > Picea > Picea engelmannii. Next base: position 158,724 of record ML777260.1, on the reverse strand, counting down.
CTTGAATATTCCAAGTGGACATTTCCCTTCAACAAGTGCGATTTCCAAAATATTGTCTTGCAAGTCATGAATGCATTGTGAGCCAGTGAATCCATGTATCAATGTTTCCATAGGTATTTCATTCTCCAATTCATGGCTTGTATAAAATTCAGTAGTAGTCCCTAAAGCTTGTGCAGAGTTGTCATTTCCTTGTTCAATGACATGGTTCCAATTCTCATTTATACAAATGTTTTCCGCCTTGTATAGGCTTCTAGAACATAGTTCTTTTAATGCTTTCATTACAATGTTTACACACACTCTACCTATCTGGTATGCATTATTGTATTGAAAATATCTTTTGAGAGCTACAACAATCGACATTTTTTCACTCATGGATTGTGGAAGCGCTTTTTGAATAACATCTAGTTGGACAAGCACATTAATAATTGACCTTGTTAAGCTGATTTGGGGTTGTTTATAGCTCCAGGGTCTGACCTGTGTAAATGCAATTTGCAGAGACACTAGTCTCTCTTCTTTTGTAAGTGTACTTACATCTGGTAGTGGTGTGTTACATCTTATTTGGTCAGGAGTTGCAAATTGTGGTAGTTTTCCATTTTCAAGTGATCTTTTGCATGGAAGACAAATTTTGCTAGTGGAAAATGTTCTATCATTTAGTGTCAAGCTGATGTATTCTTTTTCCAAGTCAGGGGTGAAAGACTTAATGTTCTTTGTGAAATGTAATTCCTTGCAAATCGTACATACAATGCAAGGAGTGTCTTCAATCTGTTTCATATATATTTGCTTTGCATCTCTTTTTCCTCGACGAGGATGCGTAACAATTGTTCGTTGGTTTTCAATGCTGGCATTGTGCAGTGTTTGATCCAATGTATGGTATGTGATTTCCCCCCCTCGATCAGTACCATGACCACTGTGGGATATGTAGCTGCACCTATTTCTCTCACATATCTGGTTTTTCAACATCTGGTAGGTTATCTTATGGTTGCCACTTGAAACTAGTTTCACATGTTGACAAGCCATGTTAAAGGTGGAATCGACATTTGTTATAGGCATTGACTCCTCACCATGTTGGCGATGCAAATGGTGATGGTCTTTGTCATAGGACATGTGATGTTTGTGTTCAGTAGGAAGTGTGTAAATGCACTCATTTTGAGAACGCACAACTTTTTTTTAGGTTGTGATATGTGAGTTTGTGTTTCTTGCTCAAGCTTCCTTCCACCTCAGGATGATCGGTCGTACAATTGAGAGGTCTAGAAGGAAGTTCACTAATGTATTTATGTCTTTCACGTATGACCTTTTTGAAGTTGTGATAAGTCAGTATACACTTTTTTTTAAGCTCTATATCACCTGATGACAATTGGGATAAGTTTCATCGTGACTACATAGTGCGCGACACTTATGTAGATTCGATGTGGTTTGGTTAGCATGGACAATGAATCTTGAACTATAAGTATTTCTTATCAAAGGTTGATAATGGATGTGTGGCATATCTATTTTCAACGATATGATGTCAATTGTTTTATTGTAGTTTGAATCAATACAATAGAAATGGATAGTATCGTTTGAAAGGCTTGACCATTCCTGGATATTTACTCTTAATATGACAAATATCCAGTGAAAACAAAATGTCCCACCCTCTATATTTCCTTTCTCATATGGCATTGCCATATTTACAAGATATTGTTGCCAATTTCCAATTGTTGACATACTTTCTATGAGATATGGTAGAAGGTGTTGATGCAAGCAGTCAAATGTCTGTTGACTTCCACCTATAATTGCATTGCAAAATGATTGTACAGTGTAAAGGAACAGTGAATTCACATCAAACTATGTTTCTATCAAAGAGAAGATTGCATTGAACAAATTATCTCTACAGTTAGATGTACTAGTTGTTGCTATGTGTAATGCATGAGAGTTCATATGATGCATAATTCATTTCCAATGGGATTGAAGGTCTTTGCAGGTTAGGTACAAGTAAATATCAGATCCTCCAAGATTGCATATGGATATTTTTTTATAGAGTAGTGGTTCATAATGACCAATTAGAGGATTGACATCATGGAACAAGATGCAATATGGATCTCTAAATGCAGTTTTGTTGAATAGTAGATATCTTCTTTTTATTGTTAATGACCAAATTCCAATTGATATATTCAACCACTTGGCTAGCCACCATATACAAAATGTATCTCCCCAAATTCCTATCTCATGTGGAGGTAGGGTTGCAGATGCAGAGAATCACATCTTTGAAAGATATGTACTTACATAATGTATTCCATGCAATTGGTAAATAAAATCAGATGCCAATTTGTATTGATACGACTCTAATGCCTCAATTCTTATTGATACAACTCTAAATCCTCTCCCCAACCCACTTATATGAATCCTAGTTTTGGATCCAAAGTCACCATGGGCTCGCCGTCTACATATTCATTTGATATGAGTCATGTCCCTCTACCAACTCTCACCGTGGGAGGCTGGAACCTCCCCTCTTATGGATCCAATCCTAGCCATGTTTTTTCAAGAGCCAATACTCAAATGAATGGTTATTCTACTTATTACACCCCATCCATGTATCCTTCGTCTTCCATGCCAAATCTTACGAACAATTTTCCCATGGCGGGTCCACATATATCCTCTCGTCTTTTATACAGGGGGAATCAATTTTTTGGATCAGGCTACCCTCTTCACATAACCCCTTCACATGGGGGAAGCATATATCCTTACTTGAATAATCATTATCATACTTTTGTCTCTTCGTAGAAATCGACTTCAATGATGATGCCCGCACAAACCTCTATGGATCAATTAGGTGGAGGATACTACCTTTCTGGACAGGGATAGGGTGTAAACCGAGACCCTTCCTGGCCTGCAATGTCTCAAAACCAATCTTTTCTAGGACCTTTGTCTCAAATGCCACAACTCACCACCACCACTAGTCTAGTCATTGCCATTCATACTTGAGCTCCATCACCAACCACTGCTAGTCATGTTGGAGATTGGTCGACGACCTCTGCAAATCATGTTGAAGACCCGCAAGCAACCACTGCTAGTCTTGATGGGGGCATCACTCTAGTCACCATGAGTCATATCGACATCACATCTCCAACCTCTGTACATCATGTGGGAGATGAACCTCCAGCCTCTGCCAATCACGCTGAGAGCATGTCACCAACCATTGTAAATGACGCTGGGGGAATTCATATGATTGAGAAGCCTAGACATGTCAGACATAAGCCCAAATTCCTTTGCAGGACTTGCAAAGGAAATCACCTTACTTGTTTGTGTCATGCTACTACCGGGATACCGGAAGCATGGTTCTCACCCGGCGTCCCTTCGGGTTCTAAGACATATGTGGTTTCCCCATACTCTGTTTATCCTTTGATTGACATGAAAGTCATGCCGATGAAATACTCACCTAATCACACCCTCATTTTTGAGGGTGACGCGTCTCCTGGCCTTGTTGTCACACATCCTATTCAACCAACGGTTGAAGAAGTGGTCATGCCAACGCAATTTCCAGTTAATCCAACCCTTCCCTTGGAGGGTGATGCATCCTTCAACCATGTCATTAGAATTTCAAGTACTGTACCTTCTGAACAAGAGAGAGTTTTACTCTCCTCGAGTACTCTTCCTTCAAGTCCTGGAGAAGTTCCCTTTGATTGGGATGGTCTTGTGGGGTATCAAATGCCTCCTCATATGTCCTTTCAAGTAAGAGACATTATCCAATATATCATGGAGAAGGTAACCTACACTAGCACATTATCCTCCTCGACTTGGAGAGCTTTGGGTTTTCCCAAGCTTGTGTCGGCTATTCGTAAGATGCCGACCTTTCATAAAAGTCCAGCATGGGAGCCTTGGCCTCCCCCATGACATGCCACCTAGAAACCTATCAACTAGTCTGATTTAAGCTCTTTTCCGTCTCATCTAAAAATTGAAAAGATTGCCAAGTTAATTTGTCCATTTCACACTCGTTAAGTTGGACTTGAAAGGTCGCGAGTCTTGTTTAAGCTCTTTTCTGAATTGTTTTCAAAAAGTGAAAAGATTGCCAAGTGAAATTGTATCTTTCACACTCGTAAATTGGATTTGAAAGGACGTCTATTTGATACAAGTTTATCCCTTTTTCAAACCAAGTAGACTAAGATTATGAAAACAAACATTTTTGGGGTGTTAAGTTGTTATTGCATCTCATGCCATTGCTTGCAGTATTGAGCCTATTGGCGGTTCTCGCTTTGCGTTATAAACTGTTTGCTTCAGTAGTTTTTCATCCTCAACCAAGTAGAGCCTTGTTTATATCCTTCGCAACTTGACACCCTATACCCAAGAGGGAACATTCCCCCGAGTGTCCATCTCCCACATGCACCTCCTTGCATTGAGAACATGTATGTTCCACTGCTGTAACTAGTTTTTCTTACTTGTGACACTTGTTCCCTCCTCTGTATCATAACATTCATTTGACTATGAAAAAACAAAAAAAGACTAACGAGAAAGGAGTATTATCTTATATTGGCAGCAGTCGTGTCGCCTTTGAACATAGCACAAATTTTTTGAGTCCACTTGTCATCATCATTTTGGGTTTAGCAGGACCTTAGGAAGATGAGATCGTTATAGAGAGTTTACTCCCCCGACTGGTTACTCTTCCAGTCCCTATGGAGAATTTGATTGATGCCTCCTGCATCTCATGGTTTCATCATTGAGTCTATGCTTCCAGAGTCTTCCATATGTCTCATGCTCTTGTTCAAAGTATGTATATCAACCTGTGTCAGCTAATCCTAAAAAATCTTGACTTTGCATGTCGGCAATACCCTTAGTTTGTCTCAGAATCACATGAAGTTGTAGTCCTATTGCGCACCCTAGTCCTACTAATTTCCTCATTGGTAGGTAACCTTGAAACCATCAGTCGACATTTTATCATTGGTTGTTAAATGGGTGGTTTCCCTTGTGTTCGACGATAAGACATCTATTCACACATTGGGATTCATGCAGTGTCTTGGATGCCATTAGCCTTATTGGTGGTTTCCTTGCCTTTGCCAACAATTTTCCTCATTGGCTGCTATTTAGAGGGTCTTTTTCGTGTACTGCTTGCACCTAGCACACACAAAAGATGCACAGTTTCGTTGGTTCATGAACATGTTCTTCATTCAATTTCTTCCAAATAATTAAGCTCCTGCTTTGTACCTCATGCTGAATGATGAGAGATGCCTTAATGCTCTCATTTCAACGGGTCTCCTTCCATCGAATTCAAATAATCTATTTTGGAGACGAGACCTAGAGTCCTATGAGTACCTAGAGGCTTGCAGTCATTAGTGGAAATTTCTCTCGCCATCGACAATTGGTAATACATCAATATCTCATGATCGATGGATTCTTCAAGTGCTCAACCCTGACTCCTTTATTCACACTTGTAAGAATGTACTTGGTGCCTTGATACTTACTTTCATAATCGGTAGGCTGTCTCGCGTTTGTTAACGGTAAACCTCAATGACCGGTAATCAAACAAAGTCTCATTGTGTTTTACCTCAACTCCTTTATTTACATGATTTAGACTTTCACCTTTGGTGGATTGTGTAGAAGACTTGAAGACATCAATTTATAGTCACAACTTTCCTAAGTTGTTGCTACCTTTTCATTGGACTAGTACCTGTGTGACTTCAGTGATCATGGGAGATCATATTGTACTCCATTGTATACAAATATCTTTAGATTGATTTTGAGACTGGTTTTATTAAGCCTTGTTCATGACTATGACAACTTTTGACATGTAACCACATTTGTATTTGCCTATTCATGGCCATGGACAATTGTTTGGTATATTTTCACATGGATTTGCAGTGTAATTCAAATTAGTAGCCATGTATGAAAAGTCAATACAGATTGTAATGAGAAACTGGTTCTTCCAGCTGGGTCCCCATTACTCCACTCCTGGGTCTTATAGTGTATTTCGACCATCACATATACTCCTCTAACCTAACACATTAGGGGGCATCTGTTATAGCAAGATTTGCCTCACCTTATGCAATCTTGCACAGAGGGCCTTTTTCCATTCCCCTATGTAGACTTGAAGTCCCTTTTTGAAAATCCCAGAGCTAAAAACACGATTTTTCCACATATACGCACCCTGCATATATTACAACATGCGTATACGTAGGTTGCACCACTACAACCCATGTACGTCGGGAAATGTACCCAAAATTAAAAAATGGTTTCGGGTTTCCATATCAAATCACGATATCAACGATCCTTGGACTTCCATATACTGAAAATGTTCCAACTTGGCCTTTTAGTTCCACTTGAAGGCTATAAATGGGATAAATCCGAGCTACGGAAAAGAGGAGAAAGAATTCAACTTTGAGAGAAAATTTACTCTGGAGAAATTATTCACTTCACATTGAGTCTGCATCCCTTTGTCCTTTAAGTCTGAACACACTGTTCATCCCCCAAGCTCTTCAATTATTGATTGAGAACTTCATTGTTTCTCTTATATGAGATTGCCTTTGGTGGAGGCCCAGCTGGAAGGAACTTAGTTTCTCGGTTCCAAACCGTGTCGACATAAAAGTTTGTAACTCATTCACATATGTTGATTATATCTTAATATAAATAATTTTTTCTCATCCAATTAATGTCTCACAAATATTTGAATTATTATTCCATGGGTGTATTTGTTATGAATGTTGATGGATTATGCTACAAAATGTGCTAAAATTATATATTATCACCATATGTTTGCGTTTCTTGGTTGTTGCAGACTAGTTTCAGGTATATTGCTTTGGGTCAAGTGCTCAACGATGGACTTCATCGAATGTCTGGATGAGGTAGGCCTCTTGTCTTGTCTTGTTAGCATATTTGTTTATATAACATACTTGATATTAGAGTTGATTTTTGCAGTCATTTCTGTCTATTGTGGTTTACCCCTAGCCATAGAGAGATTTTCCTCGTAACACCTACCTGCAGTTTTATTCTACAAGAACATTTTGCAAAGGCATGTGGGTACTCATTCTCGGGCAAGGTGGGAATATCATCGAGGGCATGGTGGGAAGGCTAAATAATTTTCTTATTCAATTGAGGTGTTATATTTCCACTTCGTCCCATAAGGCAAAGGACTGGGATTTGTAATGCTAGAAAAAATGACAACTGGAGTTGTGCAGACAACATTGGCATACACATGGTGCAGAGTTTGGGTAAAAAATTGGAGGAAAATTTAAGAGTAGGAGGAAAAGATATGCCAACCTCTATGGAAATTCTGCAGGATAGGAATGATGAATAAATATCTAACATTCTTACTTGAAAAATATAAATAGTAAACAATAAAAAACGAATACGAATGAAACTATGGTATTGAAACTTACTCGTCAATGATGAACAAAAAAATCGTAGGTCCAATTGCGAGTGCAGGGTTTCAACCCTGCAAAGTGCAACAACATGTCCTAGAATTATGCAAGACTTACATTTCAGGTCCTGGAACTTTTTATTTATAACTTACTAAAATATGTCATCGATAAAGTGTTGATGATTGCAGCCATGTGAGACATTCTCCATCTTACAAAACTGAGAGAAAGCCCCTGAGAGGGGTGTGTGTCTATCTGAGACAGAGCTAGAACGTAGAGATGACCTCCTCCTTATAGAGAGTTGAGAATAACTCCAAATGATTCTCCTATGTAACGCAGTGGGAAAGAAGATCTGTAGAGTTGGACGTGCCTGTGTGTTATAGCAAGATTTGCCTCACCATTGATATCTGGCACAAAGGGCCTTTTTCCACTTCCCTATGCAGACTTATCATCCCTTTTTGATAAATCCAGAGCTAAAAATAAACATTTTTCCACATATACGTGCCCTATCAGCTATACAACATGCGTATACGCAGGATGCTCTACTACAACTCGCGTAAATCGAGATTTGTGCCAGAAAATACAAAAATGGAGTCGGGTTTCCATGTCACGACAAGAGATCTCCGATCCTTGGCCTTCCATATACTGGAAACATCCCAACTCGGCCCTTCAATTTCATTTTGAAGGCTATAAGAGCACAATTTTGAGCTATGGAAAAGAAGAGAAAGTATTCAACTTTGAGAGCAAACTTACTCTGGAGAAATTACTTCATATTGAGTCTGCATCCCTTTGTCCCTCAAGTCTGAACACAATGTTTATCCCCCAAGCTCTTTCCCTATTGTTGAGAGAACCTCATTGTTTCTCTCCTTTGAGCTTGCCTTTGGTGGAGGATTGAAGAGGTGGAGGCCCAGTTGGAAGGAACTTGGTTCCTTGGTTTCAAACCGTGCCAACATGAAAGTCTGTAATGTTGACACTTCTGTTGATCAATTATTAATAAAAATACTCCTTTCCCGTCCTATTGGTATCATGCAAATATATGATTATTATCCATGGGCATGTTTGTAATGTTTATTAATGGATTATGCTATCTGATGTGATAACCCCTTTACATTATCACTATATACTTTCTATTCTTATTTGTTGAGAACTTATTGCAGGTATAAAGCTTTGGGTCGAAGTGCTCAATGGTGGAACATCATCAAACGTTGGATCGAGGTAGGCCTCTTTCTTATCTTGCACATTAGTTTATATAGAATACAATGGAATTGAGTTGATTTCTATAGTCATACATGTCTGTTGTGGTTTAGGCCATAGAGAGTTTTTCCCTCGTAACAGAAATGACGACTCCACTGGGGAGAGATCTTCCTTCTAAGGGTTGAAGTAGTTTTTCTTCTTGCATTTTTCTTTTTCCTTTTTGTTTCTTGTCGTATCACCGCTTGATAGATTCTGTTCACTCTGAGTCTGAGTTTTCAACCTTTTTGCCCTTGCTTGGCCTTGTTTTAAAGCCTGTACGCTCCTTTTGCCTTGACAGTCATGTACACATGCATTCTGCCTCTCTGCAAGCTACGTATATATGCACTATTATCCTGAACAATCACATATACCACTTTTCCTTGCTTGTTTGCTTGGTTTAGTGACTGCTGGGTGAGTTTTGATGTTTGCTGAGCCTTCTTAGGTCTCTGTAGTGCATGTTGAGCTTCTTTGGGTTGACAAGAAGCCTGTTGGGAGTTGAATTTATGGGCGTAGTCTTTCTCATTGTTTTTTCATTTTTGATTTGTCCTTGAACCTCGGGCTGTTTTGCTTGGCTTCTTGGTATTCTACTTGAGTTATTTCATTTTTACATAGTAGAATTTTTATATCAGGCTGCTTTTGAGTCCATGCATTTTATTTCTAATATATTGAAAATAAAAAAAAAATAGGCATTTTGCATTGGTTGGAATTTTTGTCTTTGAACCTTTATCATTAGCTTAGTGCATTTAGCGAAATATTGCATTTTACTTCTGAATTGCAGAGTTGAAATTGAAAATTGCACTGTTTTTATTAGCATATCATTCATTGAAAAGTTAAGGGTAGACTTTGCATAATATTCATATTTATCTTTTGCAGAGTCATAGCATCATGAGTTTCACTTCCATACCATTTTTGAGTAATCACGACCAATAAAATTTATGCTTTAAACTAAAATTGATTAGTTATGATTTTATTTTTAGGGTGCACAAACTAGACTAGGATTTAGTGCCTAGGAATAGTATTTTGTGAGTAAACTTCTCCAAGGAAATTAAATCAACATATGTGTCTGAGACAGGGAGTTGAGAAGTCCATTGCATAATTGGTAATATCAGGAGGCTCCACTCACGCTAGAGTTAATCATAAGGTCACACGAAGTTAGTTGAAGGGATAACCCTCGAATACTCGCCTAGTGTCAGAGATATTTCTGTGGATTTATTCATGTTTGGGGATCTTTCTAGTACCCATACCTCTGTGAGAGGCGGTGCTTTCAAGGTTTTGGCCTTTGCTACCCTGCCCATATGGTAATCCAGACTCATGACTTCTCTCCTGTGCATCGGTTATATAGTGGTTTATTAGTTGCTTGACTTAGGTATCTCATAGGTTACTTGTATGGGTTATTCTGCTTGTACCCTGGGTCAGATAGGGGTCAGACAACACACAAACTTTATGGAGGATTACCTCTCTGGGGGGATCTGACCAACTGGTTGTTAAGCCCACGAGGGCCCCTATAACTGATTCTGTTATATCCAAACTTTAGTGGGGAGTCTCAGGTCCCTCTTGGACGAGACATACCTTCTTTAGCGAGGGAGGCCACTCAACCACTTTAGCCTGTTTGCTTGCATATTGGCCGTTTGAATTTTTGGTATGCTCTTTGATTATTAGTTGACCATAGGATTTCATGCTGGGTCTTTGTTATCATGGATAGTGGAGTTCCTTTTTCTCCCTCATTTACGACTACCCCTCCCATGACGTTCATGAGGGCAAATCCGCCCGTTCTTTATAATGGTATGCAAAATTATGGTACTCAGTCAATGCCTTGGGTCTCTAATCATTTTTCTCATGGTATGTCTGATATGTCTTCACACTTGCCATCCTCTGTCTCACCTCCTTATGCGAATACAAGTTTTGGGTCTAGGGGCATGATGCCTCCTTCTTATCCCTCTCCGTTTGGCGAGAGTCATATCCTTCAAACACCACTTACGGTAGGAGGTTGGAATATTCCTTCCTATGAATCCACTATGCAAGAAGTAAGTGCCCCACTATACAATCATTCTACTTATTACACTCCGTCCACTTATCCTTCTTCCACTATGTCGATTCCTATGAACACTTTTCCCATGGCGGACCTCCGTCCAGCCTTTGGTGTTTCACCCTGGGGAAATTATTTTTATAGTATGGGCACCCCCCCTCACGAAGTTCCTTCATCTGGGGGCAACATATATCCTCACATGAGTAACCCTTGTCATGCCGCTTTCTCTTCGCAAGCGGCTTCCTCAATGTCGATGCCCTTACAAACCTTTATGTATCAGTACAGAGGAGGATGCTATCCTGTCAGACAGGGATAGGGTGTAAAACATGATCCTTCCTAGCCTACAATTCCTCAAAACCAATATTTCCTTGGCCCTTGGTCTCAAATGTCGTAATTCACCACCACCACAAGTCCAGTCACTGTGTGTCATATTGGGGTTACATCACCAACCTCTGCTAGTCATGTTGGAGATTGGTCGACAACCTTTGCGAGTCATGTTGAATACCTGCAACCAACCACTGCAAGTCATGCTGGGGGAACAAGTCCAGTCACTGCGTGTCATACTGGCATTATATCACCAACCTTTAATGGTCATGTTGGAGATTGGTTGACAACTTCTGCGAGTCATGTTGAAGACCTGCAACCAACTGCTACAAGTCATGCTGGGGGCACATGTCTGGTCACTGCTAGTCACACTGCACATACATCACTAACCTCTGATATTCATGTTGGAGATTTTCTACTAGCCTATGCAAGTCATGCTAGAAGCATGTCACTAGCCACTACTAGCCATGCTGGGGGCATTCATATGATTGAGAATCCTAGACGTCTCGGACATAAGCCTAGATTCCTTTGTAGGACTTGTGAAGGAAGTCACCTTACTCGTTTTTGTCCTGTTACTACTGGGATACTGGAAGCGTGGGGCTCACCTAAGGGTCCTTTGGGTTCTAAGGCATCTATGGTTTCATAACACTCCTCTTCTTCTTTGGTTGATACAACAGTCATGCCGATGCAATCTTCGGGTGACACCCCTTTTCCTTTAGGGGTTGATGCGTATTTTGAACTTGTTGTCTCACATCTCGTTCAACTTGTGGTCATGTCGATGCAATATTCGACCAAGACCTCTCCTATGTTCGGGGGTGATGCGTATCTTGACCTTGTTTTCTCGCATCTTGTTCAACCAACGGTCATGTCGATGCAATATTCGACTGACAACACTCCCATTTTTTGGGGTGATACACCTCTTGACCCTGTTGTCTCGCATCCTATTCAACCAATGGTTGATGAAGTTGTCATATCAATGCAATATTCGATCGACCCCACTCTTCTCTCGGAGAGTGACAAGTCTAAGGAAGCGATTGTGCCAACGCAATTTTTGGTCGATCCCACTCTTCTGGTTCTAGTTCTATACCTTTTATGCCATGTCCTTCGCATTTCTATTACTTCACCTTCTGAACAAGAGAGAGTTTTACTCTTCCCGAGTTCTCTCCCTCCAAGTATTGACGAGGTTCCCTTTGATTGGGATGGTCTTGTGGGGTATCCAATTCCTCCGCTTATGTCTTTTCTAGGAAGATACATTATCTGATACAACACATAGACGACAACCTCTATTAGCACTTTGTCCTCCTCGACTTGGAGAGATTTGGGTCTTCCGAAGCTTGTGTCGGTTCTTCACAAGATACCGACATTCCATAGAAGGTTTGCATGGGAGCCTTGGCCTCCCCCATGACTTGCCACCTAGAATCTCTCTAATGAGTTCGAGTTAAGCTCTTTTCTGACTCGTTCAAAAAAAGTGAAAAGATTGCCGAGTGATTTGTCCCTTTCACACTCGTTAAATTGGACTTGAAAGGTCGTGAGTCTTAGTTAATCTATTTTCCAACTCGTATAAAAACCAACAATATTTCCGAGTGATTTGTCCCTTTCACACTCGTTAAATTGGACTTGAAAGGTCATGAGTCTTAGTTAAGCTCTTTTTTGACTCGTTATCAAAAATAGAAAAGATTTCTGAGTGAACTTGTCTTTTTCACACTCGTAGATTGGATTTGAAAAGACGTCTATTTGGCACAAGTTTACCCTTTTTTCACACCAAGTAGACTACAAGACATAAAAAAGGATATTTTTTGGCATTAAGTTGTGATTGCATCTCATGCCCTCGCTTGTAGTATTGAGCCTTTAGTCGGTTCTCGCTTTGCATTATAAACTGTTGACTAAGCAGTTTTACATCCTCAACCGAGCAGAGCCTTGTTTATATCCTTCGCAATTTGACACCCTATACCCTGGAGGAAACATCACCCCGAGTGTCCATCTCCCGCATGAATTTCCTTGCATTAAGCATAGGTACATTGCACTGCTGGAACTATTTTTTCTTACTTGCGACACTCGTTTCCTCCTCTGTATCAAAGCATTCGTTTGTTATGAACAAACAAAAAAAGACGGGCGGGAAGGGAGTACTATATTATAATTGGCAGCATTCATGTCTCCTTTGAACATAGCACAAAATTATTGAGTCCTTGTGTCATCATAATTTTAGGTTTAGCATGGCCTTAGGAAGCTAACCTCGTTACAGAGTTTTCTCTACCGATTGGTTACTCTTCCAGTCCCTATAGAGAATGTTATTGATGCCTCCTGCACCTAATAGTCACATCATTGAGTCTATGTCGACGTAGTCCACCATATGTCTCATGCTCTTGTTCAAAGGAAGTCTCAAAACCTGCGTCGACCACTCCTTAGAAATATTGAATTTGCATGTTGGCCATACCCTCAGTTTGTCTCAGAATCACATGATACTATGGTCTTATCATGCACCCTGACCCTACTTGCATCATCGATAGATCACCTTGAACCCAATAATCGACATTTCATCATTGGTCGTTGACTGAGTGGTTTCCCTTGTGTTCGATGGCAATGCATCTATTCACACTTTGGGATTCGTGCAGTGTCTTGGATGCCATTAGCCTTATTGGTGGTTTCCTCGCCTTTGTCAATAGTTTTCATCATTGTCTGCTATTCAGAGGGTCTTTTTCATGTACCGCTTGCATTTGATACACGCGAAAGACGCAAAGGGTCGTTGGTCCGTGAACATGTTCTTCGTCTGATCTCCACCAAATCATGAAGCTCCTACTTTGTTCCTCGTGCTGACTGATGAGAGATGCCTTAATGCTCTCCTTTCAATGGGTCTCTTTCCACCAAATTCAGCTCATTTATTCTGGATATGAGACTTAGAGTTTTTTAAGTACCTTGAAGCTTGCAGTCATTCATGGTAGGCTCTCTCACCATTGACAAATGGGAATACATCAATGTCTCCTGATCAATGGATTTCTCAAGTGTTTGACATTGACTCCTTTATTCACACTTGTAGGAATGTACTCGGTGCCTTGATACCTAATTTCATTATTGGTAGGCTGTCTCGCGTTTGTTAACGATATACCTCAATGACTAGTAATCAAATGATGTCTCATTATGTTCGACCTCAACTCCTTTATTCACACGATGTAGACTTTCACCCTTGGCAGATAGTGAAGAAGACTTGAAGACATCACTATGTGGCCAAAAATTTCCTGAGCTGTTGCTTCCCTTTCATTGGACCAACAACTGTTCGACTTTAGTGATCATGGGAGATCAGTCTGTACTCCATGGTATACAGATATATTTAGATTGATTTTGAGACTGGTTTCATTGGGCCTTGTTCGTGACTATGACAACTTTTGGCATATAACCGCAATTGTATTTTCCTATTCATGGCCATAAACACTTATTTGGTATATTTTCTGCATGGATCTACATTGTATTCTTGGCAGCCATGTATGCAAAGTTAGTAAAGAATGTAATGAAAAATTGAGTTCGTCCAGATGGTTCTCTACCACTCCACTCTTGGGTTATTTATAATATATTTCAGCCATTGCAAATACTCCTC
>ML777260.1:60561-72495 GCA_009831015.1 Picea engelmannii | reverse complement strand
TTTAGTCTATTGGCTATGATTTTGGTTATGATCTTATAGAGTGCATTTAAAAGAGAGATGGGTTTGAAATTAGATATATATTCATTTGCTTCTTATTTGGGAATGAGACCTAAAATGGTAGCATTAATGGTAGGCATGATATTGGAGTGGCTACAGGAGTCCTCCACTAGTTCTAGCACTTCAAGCTTTATAATGGGCCAACAAGTTTGGAAAAATCAACAGTGAAGCCATTAGGCCCCGAGGATTTACCTTTGGGAATACTCATGACGAATTGATCAAGATGTTCCATGGAGATTGAATAGAGGAAATCATCATTATGTTCCTAAGATACTAGCTTATGAATGTTGGTAGTTATTTTGGTGACGACCTCTAGCTGATATGCCTTAGTTTCTGTTAATAATTCTTTGAAGTAATTGACCTGAGTATTTTCGATGTCATCATGCTCCATCAGTCTATTTCCATGACCATATGAAAGGGATAGACTATGATTATGGTGCCTCCTTTGAATTGTGAATATGTGGAAGAATTTATAATTATGACTACCTTCCTTTAGCCACTGGACCCTTGATTTCCGTTTCCATAATATTTTTGATTTTTTTTCTCTATTGTCAATTTGAGCTTGCATATTATTCTCGTCTACATCGTTGTCCTCAAATATTCCTTGTAGAATTATTGTTTGTTGAAGCTATGACATTTTAGAGTCTAGTTCCTTCTTATCCTGAAAGATGTCTCCAGAGACTTCCTTATTCCATTTTTTGATCTTGGCTTTGATATAATTAAGTCGGTGTTGCAATTGATACATAGGGATTCCTTGTAGACCTTGTGAATCCTTCCACATTGAGGTGATACAGTCTAATAAGGAGGGTTGGTTAATCCATAAAGCTTCAAATCGAAAAGGTATGGGAGGAGGAGGGTTAGAGAGGGAAAGGTCTAGTTGAATAGGCTAGTGGTATAAAATGGAAGAAGGAAGAATGGACAGAGTGAGGAAAATGTCCAGAAGAGGAAGGGATTCCAATACCAAGAATCGATTGATACAGGAGGAAATCTAGTGAATTCCCTTTCATTTGTTGTTCGAGGTGTGAAGGCCATTGGCGAATGGCATATTGATCATATTTAGACTACATATAAGATTTCTAAAGCTGATGGAGGCTTGGTCAAGACGTCTAATGCCTCCTCATTTCTCATCAAGGGATTTGATAATATTTAAGTCCCCCTCAATGATCGAATTATTATCTTGGATTATGTGTTTAAGAGCTTGAAGGGAGTTTAGGAAGAGTTCTTTATTAGGGCCGGTGGGAGAGACATAGGCATTGGTAATAAAGCCCGAGGAAGCAATGCCTAAAACATTGAAGTGGGTAGAGAGAGTGCGAGAGGTGGAGAAGAAAGTGTTTAGAGAGACTACATAAGGATTCCAGAGGGTGGCTAGGCCGCCTATTGTTCCATGAACATCAATGTTAATAGATTGAGCATTTTTCCAAAATTTGGCAGCAAGTGCGATGAGGGTATCACTAGGGAGTTTGGTTTCATGAAGGAGGAGAATGGAGGGCTTGTCTTTGTTGATAAGTTTCTTCATCATCCGGTGTTTTGTTTTTCTGTTGAGGCCTTGGATATTCTAGGATAGTATCTTTATGAGGTATTATGGGGGTTTAGGGGAAATGAGTCAGTCATTAGGGCAATTCTTCTGGAGTTGACCAACATTTCACCTAGATATTGAAGAAGCTACTTGTTGTATTTTATACCTCGTTTCTTTTCCTCTATCAATAACTTAACTACATCCTTAGCATGATTGGTTTTGACTCCAAGATGAAAAGAGGAGGAGGAAGGTTTACCTTTATGATGAGAAGCATGTCAAGTTCTACTTTTGTCAAGAGCTAATTTAACCATTTGAATTTGTTGTTCGGGAATGGAACTGGGGTCTTGTTGTCTCCAAGCTATCTCTAGGGATTGGATATCCAGGGAAGATAACTCCATTTATTCTACATCTTCCTAATCCCATTTGCTGTCTCCTTCATGTTGCATTTTTGTATCAGGATCTATAGACTCCTTGTTTCTTTGAGATATTATTTTATGTCACTTGGTTTGTTCCTCCTGATCTACATCCATCTGAAGGTTAGAATCTCATGGTACTGAGATATCATCTATAGAAATATGCTTCCGTTGCGATTCCTCTAGTACCTACTAGAGGGTTTCATATTTGTTTTTGGTGGGAATCTCTGGTTGAGAAGGTTAGATCTGTTGCTTTCTTGGATTTTTCCTCCTTGAGGGGACCGATTTGAATCCTTCCTCATTCGTGCTTGGGTTGTTCTTTGTAGGAGTCAACATTTGGTTTAGGGGACAATATCTAAATAAATTTCCATGTTCATGGAATTTCCTACATCAGAAGGGTATATTCTCGTAGTTGAGAGTCTGAAGCCATTTTGTGTCTTGGTACCATAGTTATATGGCTTCTAGAAGTGGTTTGGATACGTTGATATAAGCGCATAGCCTTGCATATGAGGTATACCGACCTTTCTTTGTTATTTTAGAAGTTTTGACGAAGGTACCTATGCCATTTCCAGTAACTTCCATCAATTCTTCTTCCGACCAAAATTCATTGGGTAGGGAATACATTCTGGCCCAGATTAGAGAAAATGTAAAATATTCCTTTTTTGGACAATTTTTTTTAGACTAGAGGTGAAAATATAGTTCGGTCGAGTTAAAGAAGTATGGCATGTTTTCAAAAACCCTATCCTTTTCTTCTAGACTGGTGAAAATGGTTGTGAAGAATCCTTTTGATCTAAGCTTGAGGTTGATTTCTCCTTTTGCCTTCCACCTGGTTTGGATCCACCATTCTAGTGTCTTTTTTGAAGGCCAAATGCCCATAAATTTTCCTATCACAACATGATCATGCATAAACTTAATATTCCTCCCTACCTTTCTATATCAAATTTCAAATTCTAGGATTTCGTTTGTCTTGGGGATGCATTTTCTAGTTCCCAACCTGGTTTTTCCAACTTGATTCAGGATTGTTGTGGTGTCCTATTTAGAAGAAGGGTTGTTCCTTGCTCCTTTCATTCCGATATTTTCATTTAATACCTTGTTGTTGTATGACCCCAAGGTGTTATGCACATATGTGTGATGAGGAGCGTCTGGAAAAACCTCACTATAAGAGGGAGATGAGCTCCCCCTATAACCGTTTCCATGCATAAATATGCATAATAGAGTATTTTGTGCCAGAAACCCTAGAATGTAATCACCTCTTCCTTTCCTACATTATCCATATCTATACTTAATAGATATCCATTCTGGTTTTTATTTTATTTTATATGATCTCTCACCTAAAGATAAAGAACACTTCAAATATCTTGGTACAATTAAACTAGCATACTTTTGAAAAGGGGGAAAGCGAATGTCAAATCTGGGTGCTTACATTTCTTAGAAACATGAGATGTGTTTTTTGGATGATTTATAAATAACCAAATGAGGATATGTTAAAATATGACATTAACACATATAATTATAATTTTCCATGTGTACTTCAACATTCCTATTATATAAGAGCAACTTGATGGATTCACCTCCCTCAACTTTGTTTAAGTTGAATGTGTCATATTTGTAGTTAGAATATTTTTGTGCCTTAGTTCACATAGTTTAGAAACTTTCTCCTAGGCCTATGGAAGCTCAAGGTTGGTTCTTTGGTGGGAGGTTGTAGTGTGTCACATTGTTATGTTTATGAAAGATTTGGGTTGGATGTTTTCTTGTAACTAGAGAAAATACTTACAAGAGGCACAACTCAAACTTGAGGAGGTTTTCATTTTTCTTGAAGAGGATATTCATAATGCGACTCTTCAAGAGGAGTATCCGAAGTTGGATATGGATACTTGTAGAGGAGAGGAATACATTGTTAGAGGTGCCCATATTCGTTCTCCTTTACACTGGTTTCAATATGGGGATGAAGGATTCCAATTCTTCTTTCACTTCCTAAAAAGGAAGGTGGTTGTTGACAAAGTTCTTGGTTTGCGTAGGTCAAATGGGTCTCTCATAGAGGACCCTTTTAAGGTCTGAGGTAAGTTTGGGCATGATGTTAACTTATATCTATTGGGAATCATTGTTTTGTGTAAATTCTCTTGTACATGAGGAAATATTTGGCATTTTCATTTGCTTCTTATGCCCCCATTGTTCTTGTAAAACACCATGATGCCCATACAAAAATCCCTGAAATACTCACATGGAAAATACTCCCATCTTCACAATCCCAATTTTTGGAATGCTTTATTGGTGTTCTTTTGTAATGAGATCAATTTGACTCAAGAAACACAAACTCAACAGCTAAAAACTATAAATTTAGGGGTTTTGGGGGTCTCTAAATTGACTTGGGACCTCAAAATTGCAATGAGCAACAAATCTAGTGATTTTAGCAATTAATCATTTATCAAAATTTGAGGGAGGTCACAAAAAACAGGGGGGTTTGTGTGCCAATACTCACACTCCTTACAAGATGCTCTACCTTCTTGAATACATGTATAAGGTCAATTTAAATGATATAGAGTATTAGTGTAATAAATTATAACAAAATGCATTAAATTGATATTGAATATGAACTAATCCATGGGTTTAGTGCTTTCCTCTAATAGTTTGTCATACAAATAGGAATGATCTAGGTGGATATTGGTGGCCACCCACCTGTTCCAACTGTCTCCTTTTGTCAGTTTTTAGTTCACCACGTTCTTCTATACTTCTTTGTAATTGTGGGTTCTACCCTTTCGGGGTTGTCTAAATCCATACACATCTTCTAGGTGGATACAATGGCCTCCCACCTAATCCAACATACTTGTTTTGTATGTATTCATGTCGACACATCTTATTGTACTTCCAGGGGCATTTTGAGGCCATAAACAATGTTATTTTGGTGTGACACAATCAAACTGTAGACAGAGTCAAAGTTTGACGACATAATGTGTATTTTTCTAAAAGGCCTTTCCAACGAGTTATCACGCGCCTAAAATGGAGATCGTATGCAAAATTTATGACCCCAGGAAGTTAATGTACTAACTTACCCAAACAGAGCCCACATGAATTTTGGCGATTTATCTCCTAGGGTTAGGTTTTTGGATGTCTAGGGTTTTGGTATTTCTGTTTAACATAAAAAGGCCTTCAGATCCTCATTGTAACCATCTTCTTGTGAATGAGCATAGCCGTCACATCTCTTCTTAGAGATAAATCTGCCACCATTCTAGCAAGCCTTGCACTCTATATTTTTACAGTCTCTTTACACTTATTTCATTAATAGAAATCAAGTATTATTGTATTTCTCTGTTTCTGGATTTTTTCATGATTTTTTCATTGTAATTTCTTTACTTTCATTTAGTTCCAAAAATAATCTGGATCAATGGTATCAGAGCAGGCTACTCTTGATTGTTTTTCAGTGCATGTCCTAGAAAAATGATTAAATCTATTAGAAGGTTTATTCTCTGTTCAAAATTTTTCCGACAGGGAAAATATCACCTTCACACTCCTCAAGGTTCTTCCCCATGTGAAACATTGGTGGGAAACTTACTCAGATCAAAGTTCCATAGAGGAATCTGGAATATATGGGGCCAAGCCCAATTGGTATTTTTTGTGGATGTAGCCAAAGAACAATACTATCCTGTTGATAACTATGAAAACCAGTACATGAGATGGACCACACTGCGACAAGAGAAGAGACAAATAGTGTCGAAGTTCACAAATACTTTGCATACCTTTCGCACCAAGCTGGGTATCAAGGAATCTGAGTGACATCTAGTTCTGAAATACTGTGGGGCTCTGCATAGTTACATCCAAACCGAAATGGATTTCCTACACCTCTCATCATTGGGAACTACCTATCAATATGCTGGCAAAATCGAGAAGAAATTTAGGCACCAGAACAAATGGGAATTCGGGTATGCAAATATGCAACAACCAAAGCATGGTAAAGATGACCCTAATCAACAACCTTTAGACAACCAATACAAGACATATGACAAAAAGGGTAAAGGAAAGATGGAGAATGACATTGGGAAGTTGTATGACTTCCAAAATATCCCCTGGCACAACACCGATGAATGTCTCTTGAAACTGTCATTGGTGGTCGAGGTAAAAGACACAGAGCCAAGCCTTGATTCACAATCTGATCCAAAAAATATTGAAAACAAATAGATCATCGACGCAGACCCCAGTGCTACTGTCGCGACAACAACAATTCAACCAGAAGAATCAATAGATCCTAAAGAGGAGGAGTGCCTCTTCCATTCACAGATGTGGGTGAAGGGGATCCCGTTTCATTTCATTGTTGATAACGATAGCCAAAATAACCTCATCTTAGTTAAGGTCGTCAAATAGTTGGGGGTTTTCGACAACACCGCACCCACAACCATAAAACATCGGGTGGCTTCACCAGGGACTAGATCTCTGTGTCAGCCAACAGTGCTGCCTATCCTATGACATCCATCTCTTCAAGGATGAGGTAGTGTGTGATGTTGCCCCTCTTGATGTTTGTGATGTTGTTTTGGGCCAACCATATATGTGGATACATCATGATGTCTATGAGTCTAGACCTCGTAATTTCATTATTACTCTGGGAGGTCATATCTATAGGATACTAGAGGTAGTTCCAACTATTGCTCCACCAAAACAATGCCACAAGGTAATATCTCATACTGCAAAATTCATCCTCTTCACAGTCTTTTCAAAGGATGCACATAAGACCGCTACAACCACTATAGCCTCAACACCTTCTATAAAAAAAAAAGATTTTCAAAGAGAAAGAATATATTTTTTCTTCACCTACAATGGTGCCTACACAATGCCCTGTCAAACCCATAGACAATAGGTTGGTGGAGAATATTCAACCTCGCCAACAATCGTTTTGTGACAGTCTTCCACAAACCAAGCAACACAACTTCTCCAACAAAGCACACAACTCACCAAGATTCAGATTTAGAAAATGCTTTCCCCTCTTCTCTGGGCACTCAACGCAATGGAGACCATTGATTCCTAATGGAGGAAGATTGATTCAGGTGGATATTGGTGGCCACCCACCTGTACCAACTAGATCCTTTTGTTAGTTTTTAGTTCAACATGTTCTTATGTACTTATTTGTAAATGTGAGTTCTACCCTTCCAGGGTTGTCTGAATCCCTACACATTTTCCAAGTGGATACTAGTGGCCTCCCACCTAATCCAACAGGCTTATTTTGTATGTATTCATGTCAACAAATCTTGTTGTACTTCCAAGGCCATTTTGGGGCCCTAAATAGTGTTATTTTTGCGTGCCATGGTCAAACTATAGACAAAGTCAGAGTTTGACGACATAATGCATAGTTCTCTAAAATACCATTCCAACGAGCTATCATGCGCCTAAAATGGAGATCGTATGCAAAAGTTACGACCCTGAGAAGTTAATGTACCAAATTACCCAAATGAGGCCCACCTGCCCTTTGGCGATTCATTTCCCAGGGTTAGGTTTTTGTATGTTTAGGGTTTTGGCATTCCTGTTTAACATAAAAGGCCTTCAGAACCTCATTGTAATCATCTTCTTGCGAATGAGCATAGCCATCACATCTCTTCTCAGAGATAAATCTTCCACCATTATAGTGAGCCTTGCACTCAATATTTTTACAGTCTCTTTACAATTGTTTCATTAATAGAAATCAAGTATTGTTGTATTTCTCTGTTTCTGGAAATTTTTATGAGTATTTCATTTTAATTTCTTTGCATTCATTTTGTTCTGAAAATAATCTAGATCAAGGAAGTTGTCTTGAAAACCTTTAAAAAAAGCTCTCGAAGAAACTTCAAAATCGAGGACTACTCATTCTCATAACAAATCATTGATTCAAAATAAACTTAGAAGGTACTAGACTTGTGTGTACTTAATATCAGAGACACATGTGTACTACATATCATGAATGGAAAATAGAAGAATATAGATATAGATTATAAATCACACCATGTGTGTGTCACAAAATATGTAATTCTTTATAAATTTGTTTGTCATTTGTCATTTGCAACTAACATCATCGAAAGAGTAATTTGCCAATAGACAACCTAAATGGAAAATATGCCTATACAACATGGGCAAGTTGGTTCATTGCAAGGGTGATGATAGTGTGTGTGGTTGGCTTGAGCACTGATAAAATCCATAGAGAACTTGAATTTTGATATATGTTTCTTCATTAGTACTATATTTATTATTATGATTTTACCTTCTCTCAAGTAACTACTATGCATTAAAATTGTATTTGTCACACCATGCAATCCTCAATTGGTCATAACAATCTTACAATGTCTAGGTCATTACATCTTCCTTTTATTCTCCAACTCCACCTTAACCACTAGGGAAGAAACAACCTCTCAATTGGGCACGAGGTTGAATCCCCTCCAAATAATTTTAATATACTCTCACCTTAAATGTCAATCTGAGAAATAAGGGTCCAAGGGTCCAAGGGTCAAATATGCAATTTCTCATGCTCTTGTTCCCCATGGACCCCAAAGGAGAGGAAGTTGCCATTTCTTGATTGATAGATAAACATAATTCTATTTATTGTAAGGGAAAGAACACACTGCACCAAAATTTGAAGGAATAGAGAAATATGTTGGGTATGTATTATATTCTTTGCATGGCTAGAAAAACAAATTTGGCCTTTTTTTGAGTCCATTTTGGGTAGTTTTTCGGCACATGGTTTTCGCCAATGGTTTTCTATTTCTAGTTAAGGAATTAGGGTTGTTGACTAATCCATGTTATTGGATTAGGGTTTTGGATGCTACAATATCCTATATCTATATTGTATTGTAAACAATGTATGATGTAAATGAATATAGAATATGTTGGTTTTCCCGGTTTGGGTTTCCAAGGGAAAAATCTCTGTGTAATGTGTATATTTGCCATTGTATCTTTTCTCTTCTTTTATTGAAAATCTGTTTGCAATAAATACTTGTACAAGGTTAAAATCTACAAAATATAGACCCTGTTGTAAGCTTCCAAATTAATTTGATTGTTTGTTTAGCCATATCGAAGGGCATGCAACAAAGTCAATCATTGAATTGATTGCACACCTATTGGTATAACCAAACACCTTGATATGGCCTAACATGCAATCAAGTTAAGTCTAGGGTATTGTAAGAAAAAAAGTCTATTGAATGACTTTAGAGTATATTGATTGATCAATCCTTGTATTGGTTGAGGTTGCATTGGAAACCCCATGGGACGACAACTTTAATGGCTGCACTGCTATGAGTGACTTATTATCGAGAGCCTCTGTTCATAAACTCATTCTCATTTTTTTCCATTGAAAGGTCTTTCACAAAATATTGTCAAGGTTATTAAGAAGTATGCATCCTAATGCATGACAACATTAGTGAAGCCATTACTACTCAATTCTGCCTATAAAATAAAAAGCCTTATCTTTGTTGCTACCTCTAGTTGCTAATTCTTCTTAAAAATAGAAATGCTACATATCATTTTTATTTCTATCATCATGGTTGTCAAGTAAAACACACACAAAGTGTGTTGAGGGATTGGATTTTGTTCTCAATGTTGCAACAAAAATTGTAGTAGAGGTGGGGTAGAGATGGGGTCATCTCTTGAGAAAAATATCAATGATAAGGAATGATTTGAAGGCCCCCATAGTGGGGTAATCAAAGGAAATGATTTTATACATTTTGGGGGATTCATAAGGAGGAAAAGGAAGGTGATCTAGATGTATATTGACATCGTGGACTACAACTACAAATTTTTGAGGATTTTACTGGAATTGTTGGCATTGCATTGCATCTTTTAGTTGAATCTGAGTCTCTCTCTTGAAGGCTTGGTTTTACATTAAGTGAATAAAAAATTGAATGACCCCAATGGATTTCTCAGTAATTGGGAATCAAAGAACCATTGTCCTTATGAAGGGTGGGGCATTGCAAGTGACCAAATATCAAAATTGGTGATGGAGGTTTACTTGAGCAATGGAGGTTTAGGGAAGGAAATTGTGTAGTGCCCACTCAAAGCAAGGGATGAGGACAACAACAAATTGCACTTTTAAATTTTCATTATATAGACGATGAATGATTTTAAAGATGTTTCCCCTTAAATAACACTTTCATTATAATTATTTGGTATATATGGTTCACTTATTATGCATGTTAATGACACATATATTTCTCATGTTGGGGAACTTTTATCACAAATATATATCTCATGTTGGGGAACTTCCCTATATCTAAGCACATTTGAACTTGCTCCTTTGCAAGTTTTCATTTTTGGGATATATAAATAGACAAATATATTTTGTTATACCATCCATGAGACCAAATGGTCATATAAGACTACATTTTATATTTTGTGCGACATTTTCAAAACTACTAAAGCAAGAGATTATGATAACCATAAATAGTGCAATAATGGTAGGATCCAAGTCATGGACTTGTTCTACTCTACTAAAGCTAGTCTCCTTTGCTCCACATCAAGTGTCAATTGCAAATTGTTGAATCTACTTTCAACCACTACTTCTTGTGTGCATCATTTTCTCAACCATCCTTGCTATGCCTTACACTATACCCTCCTAAAATGTTGATTCCTAGTTTCTAATATGAGAATTTGTCATCTCCCTAATTTGTGAATATGTGCACAATGCAGGAGAAAGAGTTGCTAAGTTTCTACCTTCCCATCTCCACATACTAGACATAACCTTCCCTCCCATAGATCCTTCGGTTGTTCTTGTTTTCACGTTTCACATCTTAGCTTGTGTGCACTAGATTTTAGTTATGCCGTTACCTACTCTCATGCCATCAGATGTTAAGTTTCAAGTAGTTTTTCACTTTAATTTCCTCTCGTTTATTGAAGTTGTATATGTAGTATTGTTGTTTTCTTTTGTAGTGTTTTCTCCATTTCCCTTACTATAGCATTCATGTACATGAGTTTTCAAGGTTATTTTAACCATTTGGCACCTTTCTTGATTTATGTCACACTCTCCAAACAATTTTATGCATTGTTGATTCAATGTTTTCTTCCTCCTTTTCAATGCCTTTTGATTGATTTTAATGGGAATCATGTTGTTGTCCATTATTTTCCATTATTTGTCTATACACAATCAATTTTCTTAATGCCTCCAATTCTATTAGGTGTAGTCATATATCAACTAAAATCATCTTGTAAGAGATATTGCTTTTTAATCTTTCACAATGCATTATTAAGGACTTCTATATCCACTAAATTGATTCCATTTGTTTTAGAAAAACATAATTACCATACCAACATATATAAAAGAGTATTAAGATTATCAATGTTTGAAAGTCCTTACTAATATATAAAAAATGTGCAACGTTCAAATCTCTTTCCTTATGTTAAAATGGACATTATTACAATGTTAATACCAATAAAAACATATAAAATAAAACAACTTATTATAAGTTTAAATAAAATGCGTCAATACGCAAATTTTCTTCTCCATAAAATAAGTAAATAATTACACTATACAAAATTGAGATACATAACTTTCTATATGTAATCAAATTCATTTACACATATTAAAATCACAACAAAAATAAATAATTACACTATACAAAATTGAGATACATAACTTTCTATATATAATCAAATTCATTTGCACATACTAAAATCACAGCTCACCACTTCATAAATTTCCATAGCGCATGGTTTAAATCTATTTCCCAACGTTAAATGGATACATGTACCATGTTAATATACAATTTGAAGTTAATACTATTAACCTATCAATAAAAATACATTTACACATAACAAAATAACCTTACTACTTTATAAATATATGAGGAAATATGTGGAAAGGAGTTAGGCTCAAGTGTTTCTATATAGATGCAAGCACATATTTAAATTCATTTACACATATTAAAATCACAACAAAAACAAATAATTACACTATACAAAATAGAGATACATAACTTTCTATATATAATCAAATTCATTTACACA
>ML777259.1:2700356-2789170 GCA_009831015.1 Picea engelmannii | reverse complement strand
GAATCATACTCTACATAGGGATATATTTTGGGATCAAAGTTAAAATAAGTATTGTGATTTTTCATAAAGGTGGAAAAACTCATTTTGTGTCCATCAAACTAAGGAAGAAACCCTCATTAGGAAACTAGAATATTTATGGTTAAAATTTTGCAAAGGAATGAAGGGTTATGGTCCATACAAAAATTAATAAGTAGTTAACCAACAAGTCAAAACTATACCAATCACTTTAACCTATTGAACAATGAGCTCGAATTCTATAACTATCATAAATTTGGCCACAAAGCTGCAAACTTCCATCTGAATAATTGCAATGCAGATCTAAGGATAAAACCCTTAGCTAAAACTGCCAGCACATGGAAAAATAAAGATAGTGAAAACGTGGTCTAGTACTTTCAAGTCAAAACAAAAAGACCCTTGGTATATAGACAATGGATGTTCCAAACACATGAGTGGAGACAAGGATAAGTTTTTGTCTATAAGTAAAAGCAAAATAGGAAATGTGACCTTTGGAAATGATGAACCAGCTAAAATCAAGGATAAAGGGATGATGAGTTTGAGTAATGGCAAAGGAGATACCCAGGATGTTCTGCTTGTAGATGGGATGAAACATAATTTGCTCAATGTAATTCAAATGTGTGTCAGAGGCTATGAAGAGGTGTTCACTTCCAAATATTATAAGGTAAAGAATGTAAACTCAGGACAAGTGGTGGCTAAAGGCATCAGGACAGATAATAATGCATGTGTGATGAAAGAAGATAGAGAAGAGTGTCATATAAGAAAACATGATGAAAACTGGTTATGGCATAGGAGACTTGGAAATCTAAAATTTGACCACTTAATTAAGATCAAAAACATTGAGGTAGTAAAAGATCTTCCAGAATTATCAAAGCCACAAGATTCTGTATATAAATCCTGCCAAGTAGAAAAGCTAACTAGGACACGGTTTAAATCCAAAGAGCTCTACTTCAATAGAGAAACCACTCCAATTAGTTCATATGGATTTATGTGGACCATCAAGACAGGAAGTAACAGGGAAGGAAAACTATTTCATGTTGATCATTGATGATTACTCCAGACTCACTTGGGTTGGTTGTCTCAAAGGAAAAAACTGAATCATTTGAGAAATTTAAAACATTTAAATCTTTAATTGAGAATAAAAAAGGCAACAGGTTAAAGGCAGTAAGATCAAATAGAGGAAGAGAATTTATGCCAAGTGATTTCAAGGAATTTTGTGATAAACATGGGATCATGAGAGAATTCACAATCCCAGGAACTACACAGCAAAATGGAGTAGTTGAGAGGCAAGTATGATGACAGGGATAATGAAAGCATCTTCTTAGGATATGCTACCAATGGTAAAGGATATATATGCTTTAATAAAAGTTTGTATAAATTAGTTGATTGCATTAATTTAAAGGTTGATGAAGGAGTGCCAATAAGAGAGGTGAGCAATATTGAGTCTACTATAGAGGACACAACTGAAGATGAAGATGAACAGGTCCAAGAATCCAGTATTTCATTCCAATACCAAGCTCATCCCCATAAAATACCATTTTATGAGAGAGAAGGTCACCAATAAGATTGTTCAGGCTCATTCCATTCCAACCATAGAAAAAATTGCAGACATCTTTACTAAACCCCTAGCCAATACACCATTTGAATATCTCTGTCAGAAGTTGGGTGTCATCTCTTCTCTCACCTAAGAGAGTCCATCTTGTCAGGGGGAGTTTGTCTTGGTTGAACATATGATACCTCTGAAAGTACTACAATAGCTCAGGGGAGCATGTTTTCTTTGACATTGATGTCAAAGGGGGAGAAAAGGTGTGGTCTAGATGCTACAATTAGAGGTATAAGTAGAACAATGTAGTCCTTTAGGGTTGCCATCAATGCCAAAGGGGGAGATTGTTGGCATGTTTACAAGCATAGTGTGCTTTTCATTGATGGCAAGAAAAAAAACAACGACGACATGTTTACAGGTAGAGTGTTCTTGTCATTGATGACAAGAACGACAATGACGATGGCATATTGGCAGCAATGATAGCATCGGGAATGACGAGATCATGAGAAATTGTTGTCTACAAGCTCAAAAGGACAAGCACAGGGAAGAGACTTGGAGTTTCCAGACAACTAGAGGTTATCATGAAGGCAAAAAGGAGCATGCATAGGATTCCTTAGAATCCTTGAGTTTGCAGAAGGAATCAAGCTTAGGAGGAATAGCACAGACTTGCATGTAGAGTGCAAGTGTGCACCAAAGCCGAGGTTAACTTCATTGCCAAAGCTCAGGAGAGATAGTGTTTTTCATAAACGCAGATGAGACCCAAAGTCATCAATACTCGTAGAAGGAGAAAAGGTAGAGACCCTTGAACACTTAGAAAACCTTCTAAGTAAGAGAGATCAGAAGCTCAAGAGAGAGAGAGACAGTGGTCATTGGATCAACGATCCAGATGACCAACAACCGTCCGATAAAATCAAGTGAAGGATAGGATAAACGGGGCACAAGGTCTGAGAATTCAATTATCCGAGTCTCCGTCAACCATTGCATCATTCTAATTTAAAGGAAATGATAAGCTAGAAGAGAAACACTGAAGATATATCGATCCATCGATCTAAGAACATGATCGACGAACATCATTTGTTTCGGGTCTAAAGTTGCGAGGAGGTTACTATTCGGGGAATATCACTTCGAAAGAATTGGCGACTTGAAAAGTTGAAATACCCGAAGTCCCGAAGGTCGAAGTCTCGAAGTGAATGAGGATCCACATCAGCAATACTATGTCAACAAGGACATGTGGCACAATCAGACAATGACAAGTGTCAGGTTGATTCAAAATTTCAGGTACGTGCAAATCACAAATCCGAGTGACACATGGAAGCTACTAGGCTCATGACCCATCATCAAGTGACATAAGTAAGTGATGTCACTCTGGGATTTTTACTTTGGGAGCTTTACCACCATCACTTTCCCAAATTCTCGAAGTCTCGAAGTGAACACGAAACGTCTGATCTGAAGATCACTTAGGGAGAATTATCGACTGTCGATATACTACAATGGAAGGATATTGTAAGTGGAAGTATTAACTGACAACAAGCAGTCTCCACCACTTATGACTTACTCAGCAAGTGATCACTCCAAAGGAAAATGGAGCAGCGACTTGTCAAAGTCCCGAAGCCCCGAAGTAAGAAAGGACCGTCCATCATCAAGACTGATAGGTGGCGCACGATCCACAACTCCAGAGAGAATCACTTCAGGATTTTTTGGTTGGGAAGGAAACAATATTGCCAAAGACCTGAGGGCTGAAGAATATCTAGGTCATCGGTTGCCAGAAGGATGCGTGGCGGAAATCTGTGCAGTTCGGGAAAAACACTTCGGGAGAAAGTGAAGGAAGGGAAGTTGAGATTTGAAATCTATGAAGTCCAGAGACCCGAAGGAGATCTCGACCGTTGATTGTCAATGGGAGTACATGTTAGTTGATCTGAGATTCTAGAGAAATCTCACTTCAAGAATTTCCAGTTGAGATTTGAAATCTCCGAAGTCCGGAGACTCGAAGGAGATATCGACCGTTGATCGAGATAGGATCTACAGAACCGTTGATCTAGTTGAAAGGTAAAATTCCCAAAGGAGTTGAGGACTGTCGATTTGTAGGAGGACACATGTCAACATATCGTGTACTTTGGTTGGAACACTCTGAGAAAAAGAAAAGGAAGGAAGAAAGTTGAGATTTAAGATTCTCGAACCCCGAAAACCCGAAGTGAATCTCAACAGTCCGATTCGAGAAGACCACATGTCGATAGATCATGAATTCTGGGTGGAAGCACCACAGAGAAAGAGGAGTTTGAGAATCGAGACTCTCGAAGCCTGAAAGGAGAAATCGATCTCGTACGTCGGTTTGGAGGGACACATGTCACTTGGTCATTAAGACTAAAGATCACACATGGATGGAGGAAAGAAGGCATGAAAGGAATATAGATTGGATTCGTTGATCGAAGGAATATGTCAGAGACTGGGAGATCGATGATCATGCTCGATTGCAGGGCCAGAATATGCCTGAGTATTAATTTTTCGAGAGCGAGCTTCAATCAAAACCATGGTATCACCAAAGGCATACGTGGAGCTCTGTAGTGAATTGTGGGGCGAAAAGCGGGTTTCTCTCAAACCGCCTATGGATGCACCCGCAATCGCGTGGTCACGTGAAGTTCATTACCCAAGGTCATATCGAAAAAGGGGATCTAGCGGTCACTATACCAGGATCGTGAAGTGCCTTTTGAATAGGTGTTTGGTCACCGCTGGTGGTCACGTGAAGGAAGGGGCATAGAAGCCGAAGAAGCCAAAATGACTCTCTGTAACTGACAGAACAGAGTGATTGTATCTGCTAGATAATTTGAAGAGATTTAGGGTGATCACCATAGGAGATGAAGAGTCTCAAGGTAACTGCTAGTGGAATGAAGACTCGTCATAGAAACACTTGTTAAATGGAAAAGTGTCGAAGACTGTAACTGCCAGAGAAGGCAAAGAATCTCAGGATAATGGCCACCAATGAAGGATAGACTCATCATAATCGCCAGAGAGGATGAAGAGTTGAGTGTATGATCTGGCAGAGGACTTAGCATGATAAATATATGCAGAGCAAAGAAGAGTTGGTTGATTCTTTTGATAGTTATTCATGCGGGTAGAAGCAGGATGTGCGCAGGAGATGAAGCACACAGAAGAGGCATAGCGCAGAGAATAGAAATGGTGCATAGAGCATAAAACGTAGAAGAAATACATAGAACAAAAATCATATCTAAGATAAGAAGAGAAAGTCGAGGTGCGCATGTAGAGACAGAGCAGAAGAATAAAAATCACAAGAAGATGTGAGCAGGAAGACATTGATGCAAGCAGAGTAGAGAAGTGTAGCAGAACAATGATGAGACCAGTAAGTCATTGATAAATACTATATCACTGTAACAAATTTCAGTAACAAAGATTTATATCTCAGGGTGGTAGGGTGGTGCTAGGGAGGACTGTCTTCCTCAGATTTCAAGTGGGTGCTTGAACACAGGGAGTTGTAGATTCCATTTGTTTGCAGCCAGAAAAACCAGGGTGGTAGGGTGGTGCAAGGGAGAACTATTGTTCTCTATTATACAAGTTGGTGCCTGTGTAACTGGAATTTGATGCTTCCATCCAGTTGGTTTTGGAACACTCAGGGAGTTGGTGCTTCCTTCTAGTGGGTGCTAGAGAATCAAGAGAGTTGGTTCTCTTAGCAAGTTGCAACTTGTACAGGTTGGTGCCTGTGTGACTGGAAGTTGGTGCTTCCATCCAGTCGGTGCTAGAACAAAAAGGGAGTTGGTGCTTCCTTCTAGTGGGTGCTAGAGAAACCAGAGAGTTGGTGCTCTCAACAAGTTGTTGCTTGTAAAACAGAGGTGGTAGCCTCAAAATGAGTTGGTTCTCATAAGAATGATAATGTACAGAAAAACGAATACTACTTATCATATCAAGAAGAAGATGTTTTCTCCCTTTATGGGTTTCCTCAGGAATATATGTCTCTATGTATTTCATGTGTGTGATTGATGTTGAATACTCTATTGCTTACTTCCATGAATTATTGTGATCATCATTGAGTGTTTTGTAATGAGTTTAAAATGGACATAATTGTTTAAGCACAACAACAACTGATTCACCCCCCCTCTTAGTTGTCCAACACCTTTTAGCTCTAAAAATGTCTTTGGGAACAAGTCCTCATTATCTCACAATAGACTGTGTATTTCTTGGCTAGTTTTCTCATCCCAGTAATATCCCACCATAGCTATCCTAGGTTGCGTTGTGGTCCCTATATTGACTTTTCACAACTTCAATGGATAATTATAAGAACCATCAGCCTGACTGGGTATGATGTTATGGATATCTCTCCTCCCTTCTGTCTCCTTAATGGATAAATTTCTCAATTCTTCTAAATCATCCGGGCTTTCCAAATCCTTCTCAATTTTATAGCATTCTATAGGTCTCTCATCCAGGCTTAGGTGAAGGTTAGACTGAAGTTCTTGCCTATGCTTTTCACATACGACTAGGTCTGATTTTTGTTCACCAGTATCTTTAAAAATGAATTCCTTAATTCTTTGCAGGACTACTTTAAGCTCAGGGTACTTACTTGTAAACAATAAGTCCTTGCAAAATTTATCTACCAACTTTTTCCAGTTGCTGGTCTATCTTCTGATTTCTTCATGCATGTACCAAGATTTCAAAATTGGAGCTAGTGAATGGGGAAATACTTGAACCCAGAAGCGAGATGGTATTTCTGCAACTTGCCACTATCTCACACAATGTTCAATATGTTATTTAGGATTAGACTATCCATTGAGCAGTTGCGCAACTTGGAAATTCATCAGCATATCTGGTTCCATTTTCTCCTTATCTTGAAATATATATTGGATATCTTGATTCACATCATCCCAATTCTCAACTAAGGCTTTGTGATTGGTCCACCATTTGGAAGGGGTGTCCTGGAGGGCTAAATCCAACACTAATATCCTTTGATCCTCCTCTATATTTTATTCCATGCTGACTAGAAAATTGTCAAGTTTTGAGGTACCATCATATATCGGGTGTTCTCTGACCTCGGTTCCAACCCATCTAGTTTCTCTGACATTTGCACATATTATTGAAAATATTTCATATGAACCTTGCTTCCAACTGTCAAATGGTAGTTCTGAATCTTTGCATGTTGATTGTATGATCCTCCAACTTACTGATCCATCAACAATAGGATTTATGTAGTATTCTCTCGTTCCTACTGATACAATTTACAATTGATCCAAGTCTTCTCCATCCATATTGTTTTCCATTGGGTCCGTGTATCGAGGGCCTACATATGGATCCAAGGGTTGAACTAATTTTATTCTGTCTACCTCAAATTCCATAGTTTCATTCTTTAGGTGAATCATCACATAGTTGTCATAAGCCCAATAAATATCGAGTAGTTCAGGATAAGGGTCCTTATCCCCCATGATTTCGATCACCTCAAATTCAGCTACAATCTTCACTCCTGCAACATCTATTTCCACATTCTCTAGTCTTCTTATTGGGAAAATACAATACCGATTGGTCATTCTTAGCTGGATTGGGGAATATGTCAAATGGGGATTTCTTAAATATTCCCAAGTCTTTTTAGGCAGTATATTAACATCATATCCTAGAACTAACATGAAATCCTTAATCTCAAATTCATCTAGCTGGGCTACTAATCTAAACTCTTTTCCAGTCCGTACTTTCCTTCTCTTTACTCTTTGAGTATTCTTCTCAGGAAGATTATTTCTTATTCTTGTTTATGGAGATTCTTCATTTCCTAGAACTAGTTACAGTGCATTGTGCAACTTTTTTGTCAACAGGTCATTCCCAAAAATATTAGAAAATAACTGAAACCAAAGGTTAACTCCTTTTTGTGGTTGCTAAGGTTGTCTCATCGGGACTATAGGGTTTCTGGGTGCAGGTGTTAAAGAAGGGACCTATGGGATCCTAGGGTAAACGATAGGCTGAGGGGGTTTCTCTTTCATCTCAAGGATAGGGATATTCTGAAATACTTCTATGGAATTTTTAAATAATAGCTTTTGTTTCAGAGGATCATACATGTCCTCCTTAGGTGTTGCTTTCTAGATCTGAGGTAAATTGTCATCATCTGTGCCAGCCTTTTCCCCTCCTCGAGTAACGATATTAAGGTTGGGAATTTGTCCTCTAATAAATCTCTTTATTTCTGAACTAATGAGGTTAGTTCCTCGTTGACATACCTGATATTCCCATTTTTAAATTAGTTCTTGGCAGTCTTCAGTTGTGTGCCCATTGGTTTTGCAGTGAGACCACCAAGGTTGCCTTGGGTGAGGACAATATATAGCCATGTGGCCTTTCTCATCACAGTTGTAGAACCTAAATGGTCCTCTTCCCCCATTTATTCCTCCTCTGAATTCTCCTCCAACTCCACCTCCTTGACCTCTTCCCGGTCCCTGAGGGGTTTCATTCACCCTGAATGATGTTTGATCCAGTCTGTCTGCAAGTGCATCCAAAGCTCTACACCAATTCGTAGCATGTGTGGTATATGTGAAAAATTCACAATGCACGGTATTCAGTACTTTTGAATACTTCTGAATAATGGGGTAATGTCTTGGCCCATGCCCATGGATTTGACAAATCTTTTAATACTCAACTGATGGCACTGCTTGATTACCTGAAAAAGCATGATATGGGGTTGGGGTACAGAATGGTAAATTTGCAGATACTTGCGAAACTCCTCCCGTGGGTCCTGGTGAGGGTCGCATTGGATTCTGAGAAGGTCCCATTCCCCTCATTCATGGACATTCCTTCACCATATTTTCTTCTTGTGTAACATCCAATACACCAAACTTGCGGTCATCTTGGTCTCAGTATCGTCAGTTATTGAATCTTCTCTATCATTGTTGATATTTTCCCTTGTAGTTGTGCCAAAATTGCATCTGATGGGGGTATGTTCACTCTCAGGATCCCTGGATATCCTTCCATGGCTTCAATCTTCATTTATTGTTCCAAGGAATTTGTCCAAGTGGATATTCATTGTTGCGTTAACAAAATCTATGTCAAAGGTAGAAATACGTGGATATACCATTCTCTTTGATGTTCCTCATGAATTGGATGTGCTAACCTCCCTATAGCATATTTAAACTTCTGGCTATATTACCAGGTTGATTCACCTTCCCTTTGCTGAATTTCATGCAACTCAGATAGAGCCTGTTGTTCTGACTGAGGTAGCCTAAAATCCGCTATTAACTTTGTTTGTACCTAGTCAAGTGTGAACTCTTGACCTTGCACTCCTAGTACTCCTATATCAATGGCCTTCATGTACCATTTGTGATCATAGCCTCTCAAAGTAGTATGTAACTCAACCAATTTATTCACATCTAGAGTCCCACTGGACCTCCAGATTGTTGCGCATAAGAACCAATGGTGCTCAACATCCTCGTCTCCCTTACCCCAGAATTTTGGGTAATGAGCAATCAAACCTCCTACGTTACCAACCATTGTTGATCTTACTGCTCCTACCAAAATAAAACCTACCATTTCTGGTTGCGATCTACCAAGGGATCCCAATATCCTCCCAGTATTCGTGCCTCCCAGTTGTGACTGACTAACTGGCTGTAATGAAACATGAATAGCATAAGAAGGTAGTATAGAATTTACCACTTGTATAGAATACAATTGGGGTATGGGTGATTTAGGGTTGGAACCACTAGCTTCGGGGTGGGTTTCTTTGATTTGGGGGGTCTTGTTCTCATCCTCTGGAGCGGTCTCTTCAGCCAGATTCTCGATCTTTCTTGGAATCAGGGCTGAATTTTCTCTTTCTTATTCAAGATCCATGTCAACTTCCTTTTCCCTTGCTTCTACACCTTCTTCTCCTTGTCCACCCTCTTGGGGAGTTCTTTCTCTCCGTGCTTCTCTCTCACTTAATCTTTGACTAACCAATCTTTCTTGTCTTCTCATCTTCCGTAACTCTTCCATCTGTCCTTCCTCTACTTCTCTTGGTCTGACTTATTTTAGCAGCTTCTCGGACTATTTTACTTCTTTCTTTATCTTACCTCGCCACCAATTATCAACTATGGTGGATATTTTCAAGGCTCACTCATATCTTGAGTCCATTTCTTACTGGTCCCCCATTTGTAAAAGAACCCTCTCCCCTCTCTCAGACCATGACTCCACCCCAAACTCACCCCACCACAAGAAAGGGTGTTTACATTGCCATCTCAGTCGGGGACATAGTCAACATCCCCTTTTCCATCAAGAAAACCTTAATCCACAGGGGGATTTCTCTCAACAGTCTTCCCCTTGCATCTTTCTTGAATTCTGCTTCTTCTAGTGAAAAATATTGGTGATTCTCAGCTGCAAACTCGATAATGTATCCCTCTAACGTTGTATTGACCTAGAAATAGATCTCTCACATTACCAGACGATCCAGCTGATGAAGTTATGGGATATTTTCTATATCCCAAGCACATTTTTTCTTGACTCGTTCTTGGAATTCCAGAGCTTCTTGGAGCCTATATATACAGTGGAAAAGTTCTTCCTGGAACTTAAGCCAAAATATCTCGTACTGGCCACTCAATCTTTCTGAGTAAAAGATAAACTCATGTGTATCTTTCATATATTTTCCTCTCAACTCCGCTTCTTTCCATATGAAGGCGATGCAATTTCTCTCAAACCACTGGTGAATATTAGATCTATGAATCCGCGGAAGCATTCTCCCTACAGGTTCCCTTTTAATGCAGTTCCTGGAAACAAAACCATTTTTTTGGCATGGAATTGATCATACCAGGGTCCTTCTTAGGTTACCAACAAAAGGCACCAAGTAGTCTAGAGCATTGGCATTTTCATCTCCTCTGAAGAGAATAAGTCTCACCCGAAGCACAACCAAGACAAAAAGATAGGGAAGGGCAAGGAGAATACTTAGGTGGGTTTCCAGAACCTTCAAGATTCACCATGATCTTGCGCAAGATAGAGTAACTACATAACATATATGAACTCATTCATAGTGGAACTAAAGATACTCAAGTTCGAAAGAACTTTCACACAGGGAGAGCATATTGATCTTATCAAGGATAAAGAAGTATTGTAAAGAGACAATTCATAAGCGTAAACACAGAATGACACAGTATATTTCAAAATTTTGGGTCCTTCTTCATCTATTATCATTAGAGATTCTTGGATACAATCTCAAAGATACAAATCAGTACTCTGTTACAAAATTCTGATTGTGGACTCATGTCACATAGCTCTATCTGCCCTTTTTCCCAAAACTGTATGCAAATTACAATCACAGAACCTTTTCTCAACTAAACCCAACCCCACTCAACAATAACCAACCCAACCAACCATATCAGCCAACCATAACAGAAAAAACCCAACCCTTTTACAATAATATACATCTCATATATAGG
Source organism: Picea engelmannii (assembly GCA_009831015.1). Lineage (NCBI taxonomy): Eukaryota > Viridiplantae > Streptophyta > Pinopsida > Pinales > Pinaceae > Picea > Picea engelmannii. Next base: position 2,778,241 of record ML777259.1, on the reverse strand, counting down.
CTGAGTGGGATCTTCTGGCTTTGGGCTCACATGCTTTCTTATTCTGTTGTAACTGCTTTTTCCTTGTTGGCGTTGTGTTTCCCTTTTATCAACCGATTTGTGTTTCTTTACTTGCTCCACTGTCCATCTCTTTTGTAGCTTGTGCAACTCGTGTTTGACAAAAACTAGGATTGTAGTCCTTCTTTCTCAATCTTCAAACCAAAAACGAAGGGCCCAACAGGGTTTATACCTGTGGTAAGATAACATCATATTTCTAGGGTTCTACATCTTTTATGAGATTTGGTTGTTGTTTCAAGACTTTTCCTTATCTAATATTGATTTCTTGTACGTCGAAGGAGTAAGTTTGATATGTTGTTTCATTGTTGTACACAACTTAAACCTTCTTATTATTTGGATTGGGGGCAGGTTGAGCACGTAACTAGGGTTGTTTAGGAGGAACAATATTTTGAATAATGTTATTGGATTGAGAAGGAGGAGGAAATAATGTAGGTTGTTGGAAATTATTGGTCCTCCAACCTCGCGGTGGGTGATTCCACTGGGGGATTTGCATGCTAGGGAATGTTTGATATGGAAAATGGATAGGTGGCCCTTGGTATTGTCATGCATTTGGAATTGTATAAGGATATGGGTTGGAATTATACCAAGGTTAATAAGGCATATATGTATTATATGCACCAAAATTTTGAGAAGGATTGACGTTCAAACCTATTTGGAAGGGTCCTGGTGCTTTAGGTCTCCTTTGATTGATGAAGCATATTGATTCCACATTCTCCTATGCTCCTCAAAATGTAGCCTTCAATTCTGGAAAAGAAGGACATTTATCAATTTCATGTTTTTCTTACCAAATACCACAAACATCTATAAGGTCTAAAGGGAATTCATTCCTATGATGACTCTTGGTGAATTTAGGGAAACAAATAGCCAATGCCCTTTCTGCTTCCTCCTATTTCTTCTTGATATACAAAGTGTCCATTTGCATGGATAAAAAAATGAAAAATATTGGTTTTCATATATTCTATTAACCCTCATAATTCATTTTTAATGTGGAATGTAGGGTTATAATATTGAGGTACCATTCCTCTACCATTTCTACCTTTCCTTCTTGAGGATATGTAATGTTTTTGAATATTTTCTTGGTATCCTAATAATCCATATGGTAGATAACTCCATTGGATAGGAGATTTATTGTTTCCATGAGATCCTCTCTTACTCCTTTGATTAAGACAAGCTTGAGTGAATCCTCATCCAGAGTGCAGTTGTGAGCTCTTTAATAGCTTAGCTGAAATCTCTATTCAAAATTTTCTAGAGATTCATTAGGTCCTTTAGTCATTTAGAAGATCACATATATTATGTCCCTTTCTCTACAATAGTCCCTGTATTTTTCACTGAAGTGTTCTTCATTTGATCCCAAGTTGTGATGTTTTTTGCCTCCAGGATCATGAACCATATTAGAGTAGAATATTTCAGAGTAGAGGAAAAATTTGTGAGCTTTTGTTCATGTATAGTATAATCATATGTCCTTCATATAACTGCAAACTCAAACAAGAAGGTGTCAGGATCTTCTGAAAGAAGACCATGGAAATGAGGCAAGGAAGAAGGATTAATATTTTTCGTATTAGTTTCTCCATTCATTTCTTGTATGGGAAACTCAAATACTTATACCATCTCTTCTTCACCAACCATGGTATGAGGTGATGGAGATTGACCTTCGTCTGAAAGGTTTTCAAACTCTCTAGATTCCCTTTCCAAGAGACTTCAAGTGTTTAAGGACCAATTTTTGGATTACTTGGGCCTATTTTTGGGGTGGGGGTTTTTGGTAAAAAATTTCCTTTCTTATCTCTAGGTCACGTCATTCATAAAGGTAAAGGAAATGAAGATATTATTTTTCTTTTATAATCCTAATATGAAAAGAATGTGACAAGGAGCTATCAATACTCACTTGAAGTGAAATCACTTGGGCTTTCACACTACATAAATTCGCTAGTGAGGTTGGCCTTGTGACTGACATATTGTTCATACTCCTCCAAGTCACATACAAATAAGACAAAATGAAAATGATATGCAATATTTAGCACCTCCCCAGAAACAATGCCAAAAAGTGGTGGGCCTAGGAACAACAACAATAATGCTACTACCTCCTTGGCTTGTTACTTTACTATTCAACTAGGGGTTCATACAAACTTAAGAGGTGTTGTGCAAAGTATATGAATAATTCACAGATGGCAGTATAGGTTTGAGATTGATCAAGGAGTTAAATGCATGAATCTAAGTTTAACTTGTGCAGGGAATCTAAATTGCAGCAAAAAAAACTTTGAACTATTGCATGAATGAAAGAACACCAAATTGAAAGAACAATTGATATATATTTAATAAAAGAGATCTAGTATATTGGCATGAAAGAAATAATATTGAGCTATGAAAAGAGAAAACTAATTATAAAGCATGGAACTAATTGTATTCTAGGATAGGAAATTGCATTAAAGAAGTCGAACTATTACATAGGATAAATGAAGCAATTTATTCCTAACCCTTGAATCAACATCAATCCATATGGTATCTTACTGTATATTGATAAATTCATGAAAATATTATTGAGAAAACTAAGAAACTTGATCTAAAACAACCTTATAGGAATTTTTGACAAGAACTGTAAAAGTCCTACACGAAACTCTTACAGGATGCCCAAAAGAGTCCTAAGAAGCTTGTAGAAATATTTCTAAGCATTGAAAAAGATAGAATAAAATATAATGAGGTAGAACTGAGGTTTCTAGCCTTGACAAGATACCCTTGAACATCCCAATTGGTTTCCAACCCTTTCTATAGGAGACTTGATGAAGTTATCAATTAACCACATGTTGGACATGCAATTTTGTAATATAGTTTTGAGAAAAATCCTAACTACATAAGAATTACGCAGAAGAGGTTCACATAGGAGAAGAAGAAAGATGAGGAAATGCACAACTGAGATGCATCGAGAAGGAAAAAACACAGTAGGCAGAGTAAGACAGAGAATAAAACAAAGAGAAAAATAAAGAAAGAGAAGAAAGCGGATGAAAAGGAAAGATGACAACTTAAAGAATAAAGAAAAATAAAGAAAGAGAAGAAAGTAGGATAAAGATGGAAGGATGCACAAAAGTAGCATGCAAATGGAAAAGAAGAAGAAAGAAACCAAACAACCAATCAACTGAATTAGCCATGCATTGTAATAGGTTTTTGGGATGAACCAAGTAGAGTTTTAAGCCCAAGATTTGATGTATAAATATGTATGGGTTTGGAGATTAGGGGTTCTATTGTGTTAGGTTTTTGGGTTATGTTGGCTTATGTTCGGTTCCTGTCTATGAGAGGTTTTTGGGGTTCCTGTTCTCTGTGTCTGAATGTAAGGAATGATGCAGAGAGAGAGAGGCTTTCACAACAGAGCGACTAGGCTAGGAGAAGAGAAAGGTGTCCATGATACACCTTTGTAAGCGCAGTGTGCAAGCCTGAAGCACTTAATGAAATCATAATAAAGAAGCTAATTGTTGTGGATGTAGCCCTGAGTTGGGTGAACCACGTTAAATGTTGTGTGAAATATATTTTATATGATTGCTTATGAATTTTGTCTGGATGCATAGTAGATTATATTTTTCTTATGTTTAATCATGGTGTTAGCACCAAGACCTACATCTACAAAACTGGCGTAAGACATTAGTCAAATTTATTCCTGGAAAGTCACTGCCAAAAGTACTACCTAATCTCCTAAGACTGGTGTAGAGATGGCAATGTGTATTCCACAGGGCGCTACCAAAACAATTAAGCAGTGTAATGATCGCGCTGCAAATTCCACAATGATCTACCAAATCTCTTGGGCGCTGTGAATTCCACAGTGTGCTACCAAATCTCTTGGTGTGCTGTTAATTCTGCAGTGCGCTACCAAATTTCTTGGGCACTGCAGATTCCACAATGCGCTACTAAATATCCTAAGCAGTGTAATGACAAACGCTACAAATTCTGCAGGACACTTCATTGAAGGCGCTATCAATTCCGCAGAGGTGATTTTGAAGTATGGCACTACCAAATTGCACATAAAGATATTCAGTGTTGGCGCTACTGAATTATGCTACCAACAGGTACCTAGAAATCATGGAGCTTGAGTTATCATTCTTGTTAGCGGCTGATGATGTGGACAATGGATGATATAGTAGCTTGAAGCATGATGAGAACTTACAACCTCTATAGGACACTTGGCATGCAAGATGATGCACATCAATGAAGATCAAGTCAGTTTAAATTTGGTTGGATCAGTGGCCAAAATTTTCCCATTTTATAGCATAGTTGTTAGTTGAAATAACTAATTTGGATAATCCGATGTATGGAAGGCCAGCTCACATCTCTAGTTGTTGCCTTTCCTTTTTTGTTATAAAGACATATTCCAAATGATAAGGAAAGGGAGAATGAGATGGTGGGGAAGGGGTATTTGACCCCGAGGAATTCGAGATGTTGTGACTGTTTTCTTTTTCCTCTCTTTGTATTTGTTCAGACTTGTGATTCCTTATCAATGAAGATCATTTTTTTTCCTTTTCTTTTTGTTTTCCTCTGTGTACTAATGTTTAATGTCTGATTCATACGATGATTGAATGAGCTCTTTGTTCTTTGCATTGGTGATGCAGAATATGTTAATACACATATTTGTTTTTTTTACTGTGAGATTTACTGTCATATGTGTTGGAAGTATCTCTGACATGTTCAGATCACTGCCTTCTTTTCTTATTCATTTATCAGTTTGTTGTCTGATCTGAAGTTGTTAAGGCCAATTTTGCTGAAGGATATAGTTTGGAATGTGTACAGTAGATGAATTTGATTGTCTTTATGGTCAAAACCCTGTGACTTTACAACTTATCTTTCAATATTAAATTTGAACTCATTTACAAATCTTTTGATGTTACCCAGCTCACCTGATTACAGTCTAGGGTGAATCTTGGAGTGATAACACATGGCACAATATTCATAATTGTTAAAGCACTAAGTTTATGTAGTAAGTTGGAATATATTAATAGTATGAACCTAAATCACTAAATAAGTTAATGTAGAGCAAGAGCTAAGTTGTGCGCACATATATAATAAGGAAGAATGAATCGAATGATTTCCTCCCATTCCCTTACAACTGCAGAAGCCTGGATCTTGCAGCCCCAATAGATACCTAGGGTGAGACTTCATCTGAGCAAGGGGGTTATGCCAAAAGGGCTGATGTCTAGTGGGTTTTGTTAATCATAGATAAATCGAACCTAGGGTCTTACAAACCGCGTGTAGCTCCAACAAATGGTTATGTTGTCAGAACTTGAACCCTGGTCTCTAGTGTGACAGTCAAGTATCCTAACCAACTAGAGTTGAGTATCGGTTTTTCTCTGGATCTCCTCCTAGGGTTGCTAAGAATTTTTTCTACTAGTATTGAGAGTGTTTTTGTGATGGCTCCAAGAGGCAAAAAGAAAAACAAGGTGCCCTCGCACTCCACTAAGGTGGCCACGGAAGTTGAATCTATTGTTGAGGCTTATGTAACCTCCATCAACCCTTCTTATGAAGCTTTCCTTCACTCAATCAAGGAAGACATTAAAGTAATCAGGGCATACTACAAGGATCGAGAGGTGGATAATCGAGTGGCCCTATTTGTCTGGACCTAGGTATTAGCATTACAAGAAATACCAAGTTTTTCCAAACAATATAATTATACTAGCGCACTAAAGCATTCATTGATCATGAAATGTTTGCCAAGAAGCTAGGGTTCAAAAATCTCAAACAATAGTTGGAAGTAATTGAGAAACGAAACAAGCTTGTGCTTACACTAATCTTTTGTTAAAGTGCTCGTGGTACATGAGACAAACGTATAATCTCCATCTCAACTCCCTTGGAGGATAACCATCTTCACAAAAGTACTTAAGGTGATTGTTGTATTAAAAAAAAATACATAAAATAAAAATTTAACTTATAAAAATACAATCTATACTATAAAAATCTACATATGTCTACATAACATATTTCAAATATTTTAAGTTACGGTTAAAAAATCATATTCACATAACGAACCATATCACATCAAATAACAAAAGATATCACATCTCACACATTGAAGGATAGAGTGTGTAAAAATAAGATATAATAATGAAGATTATGCGAGCAAGACAAAGGACCGACTCCAACTAGAGGCGAGTGATATATTTGAATTTCATTTTAAAAACAAAATACTAAATTGATGTGGACCAAAATTAAATATTTGGATAAATTTGGAATCCAAAATTCTGCATGTTATTTAAACCATAATCAATGCACTTTTAACATAAAAGAAGAGATACCAATCTTAATCTAATGGTTGCTACGCGTTCTTATAATATTAAGAACGAAGTCACGTGTAAAATTTAACATTCTTTCAATTCACGGTTAAGAAGCGAAAAATTATATTCGATGTCGACATACAAAACCTAATTATTAATTTGGATTTAGTTTTAATTTTAATTCATTAATAATTTTATTTGTAAAACTGTTAATAATATTAGTCTTTTATGGTTAATTTATTTTGATACAGTGGAAAGTTTTTTTTCCGAGAAATAAGAGTTGTTTTGTTATTCAATTTTGAATCAAAAACAATTTTCCAATATACATAGGTTCTAAGCCATACTCATTATGAGCTTTATTCATTAATTATGAGAATTGAATCGTGAAAATGATAATAATCATTCCTCACAACTATCCAATCCAAACTACACCCAATCTAATTTTTTATAATTAATTATTAAACAAGTAGCTTTGAGAATAAATATTCTTTACCATTCTATCTTTAAACTTTGATTAAGACATGATTTCATATTATTTAGAATATATCTATATTACATTATTTCTTAATAGCCTTTCATTTTATTTTATCTTTTTGGGATGAATAATTTGGACAACGTACAAGTTGTGTTGCCTATTTCTCCAAGTTGTTGTATTTAGCGGTATTTTTTATAACATCATGACAATGATCACCATCCCTCCCTACATGCATGTGGTGATCCTTTACAATATAACACTAAGTAGTGGACCATGGTTAGCCAAGCCATTCATCCATGTTGTTACCAACTCTACCTAAAGACACAAATAAATTGTGGATTTTGCAAGTTGGAATTATTAATATTATATCCAAAGGGGACTTAAATAAATGGTGGATTTAACAAGTTGGAATTATTAATATCATATCCAAGTCATTGCCTCATCTTTAAATTCCAAGTTGGAAAATCGTTAAAGAAGTCTCAACTTGCACGTTGCCCTTGGATAATCTAATTATTAATTTAATTATATCCATTCAATATGATAGGAGCACGCCAAATCATTTATCACACATTTCAGTTGAACAATATCATTTATTCTAGTTAACGACAAGTTGACGAACAAGTCCATTACCTCATCCCTTACCTCATCTCCCAACAAATCCCAATTTGTTTTCTCTTATCTCATGTGTCGCTTTTAATTTAATACGACTAAATCCCTAGATGTTGAACACCCACAAGAGAGTTTCTCAAGCACAACCCTTTCGTTTTAGTTATTCGCAGTGCTGATATTTTCAATCAGATAGTTTCTTATGGTTTTTATTTTTACAAAGTATTGTCTAAACACGTTTAGTGTTTTGGTTTTTTTTGGGTTGAAATTTGACAACATAAATATGGATGATATCATAACTTTTTGTTGTTTAAATTGTATTTTTGAATGTATAAATGGATTCAACATGCTAAAAAACCTATGAGGTACTTAAATTATATAGACTTAACCACTAAAATCTGTAAATTCAACAATTTCTTGCTAGATTTTGGACAAAATTAAACAAAAAATATCACCAGAAGAAAGCCAAAACATAGAATGTTTAGACTTTGACTTTCTAGAATGCCAACAATATTCATCATATTAACAAAGTCGAAGTTCACTTTACTGCCCACAAATATTATCAAAGTTGAAATCCACCTTAATGGCCAAAATTATTAGAGGTCCATTATGGCTGGACATGTTCTATCCATGTTGTTGGTTGGATAAATATATTGTAATATTTGTAAACATGAAGGGCTAGGCTAGTTTTAAACAACATCGTTGAATTATAAATCATATATTTTATCTTAGGCTAGTTTTAAACAACATTGTTGAATTATAAATCATATGCTTTATCTTAGGACCATTATTATAGAGGAAGTAGAAATGAGCAAAAAGAATACCTAGGTCCACTTTATTAATTTTAGAAATGAATTTGATATCAACCCCTAAGCATGTTTCTCTTAGCAATATTCTCCAGATACTGTACTTAAACATAGGTCTCATTAATTGTCCTAGGTTTAAAAAGCATCATTTTCCTCCTTAAATGACTATGTAGACCTCTTGGATACTTGAGGAGAGCATTCAGGTTCTTATATATATACCCAACATAATGACTTCTTTTTTTTACTCAATGGTGTACTCTTGCACATTGTGCCCTTGCTTCTACTAAAAGTAATGCTAATAGATCCACTAGTCCTCTTCGTACCCAATAGGTAGAACTGGAATTTAATGAGGGATTTAAAAATATCCCACTTAGTTATTGGGGGATCATCCTCTACCCTAAGCATCTCTTTGTGGCTTTCCCACGAATTTTGGTCATGGCCTTTTAACTTCAGTCAGGAAAATGAAATCATTTTCTCTTCTCCTATGCTATAAACATTGAAATAAACTTCGACTATTGCAACCATTGATTCAACTTAAATGTCCAACTTCTCACATTTGTAGGATTCGATGTCCACTTTCACTTCCACTTTAAATAGAGATTAGGAAGAAGTGATTGAAGTATAATTCAGTCTCTCTTTCTCTAGCTCTTTTTTCGACTCCTCTTCTAGGTCTCTATTATCTCCATATTTCCAATCCAAACTAGCCTATGAGTTAGAACTACCAAACTCCTCAAAAGGTCCAAACTTGTTCTCTACAGATGCCATGAGAATGGCCATGTTGTGAGAGATGTCAACAACTTGTGCTTCCATCTTTGAAAATCTCTCCTCTCACTCATCCCGTGGATTTTTACTATACTCATTTGTCATGTATAGGGTTTTGAGACTTCTTTCTTAGGCCACTTCCTAGATCGTATGAGGTTCCACAAAATCCAAAAGAAACTTTCTCTAATACCAATATGATCTATCAATTGGTGTAAATATTCCACTAGAATTGTTCATCACAACAAATCTTACAATGTTATGCAATATTTTATTATGCGGTATTTTACCTTATATTTTTCATATTTAATATTACTAGCTTCGTGCACATGACATTGAAATAAATTGAAACTAAAATGAAAGAAGCTAAGAAAATAACTCGCCATTCACACAATGAATACAATATATACCCTAGATATACCCAATACAAAAAAAAACCACTAGAAGGTGAGGCATATTCCTTTCTTTATTCTTCTTAGTTATTATATGAAAATACAAAGAAAGTGCATTCACTATGGAGCTATATGGTTTTACATGATCTTCTACTTCCTTTTTTCTGCTTCAGTATCCCACTCTTAATGCTTTTCTCTCATATGAAATGATACTCAATACAATAAGCCTCAACTCTCAATTAGGGTCATGGTTTTGGACCCTCTAAAATTTTCTTGAAAATCTACACATGATTAACTCCACATCTGATAAAAAAAGGATCTAGAGAAGGCTAAGAACAACTCATAACTTATAAAGGCAACTCAGGATGCTCATAATGGCTTCAGTAGATAGCAAAAGGGAAAAAATTCAAAGTTCCCAAAACTCAGCTAAAATGACATGATCACGAAGAGAACGTCACAAGATTTCTAACGATGCAAACGACTCATCAAACAGAGTTACAGATCAAAAGTTATAAGCGGTCAAAGTTCAGGTCAAGCTTGGTCAAAAGTCAAAAGGTCAAGGTGACACGTGGCACATCTGTATAGCTAAGTTGGCATGGGATGACATGGCAAGGTCGTATAGATTGATGGCCGACACATGAGAAAATCAAGTTGTGACAAGTGTCAGTTTCATGAGAAAAGGTTATGGTGCCATGTGGCCCACTCATGGACTGCCACGTGGCACCCCTCCAATGGTTGGTATGTGTAAATTTTTTATGACTCCATAGGATTCAAACCCTTGACCTCCTCTAGCCCAAAGGCCTTACCATTCTACGCTAACCAATACACCACCATGTGCTTCGTGTTTGTAATATGGTCCGAATTATATTTGAGTTTAATAAGGTTGCATATGGGGGAAGGAAAGGGCTCAGCCTTCGGCCCAACCCTTGGTTCTATGTTAAACGTGTGACCACAACTTATCCACCACATATGGCATATTCCCCAAACAACCATCCGCCATATTTGATAACTACCACTATATTTAACATATCCACCAGTTTAAAACCACCGCTATTTTTAGCGAGCACGCCAATTTTTTTTATAACTGTGTATTAAAAAGTGGAGTCCACAAGATTCAATCCGGGAACCTTCGCTAACCTATGGCCTAATATAGCATATGCTAACCACTCCTCCAACAATCACATTTATTCCTAACTGCCACAATTTTTGTATAAAAAATGGGTCTCGGCCAGTATTCAGAACAAGGAGAGACATGTTAGACCAAGCGTGTCCATACGGTATGGATTTGGGTGCAGTTTTCGAGACAGATTTTTTCACGTAGTTCAATATTTTTAGTCATTAATTGCAAGAGAAGTGGCATGAAAACCGAGGCAAGGGTGTCTCTTGGGCCAACAAGTATCATAATCGGATCGAGGCATGGAGACAGTCAGTTTTAGGTAAAACGATGCCATGAACGAAGTGGTGGTGTTAGTTTTATGATCTAAGCAAATATTTTGTAGCTTAACTCCAGAATGATGTATACTTATGTAATTTTCCCAATTCTTTTGTGGAGTTAATAAAAAGACCTACCCATTTGAGAGCAGGACCCAGATACGTAGTCCACTAGGGACGAACTCCATTATCAAGTTCTTTATGTTCATTTTGCATGATTATGTCTCTTTCCTTTTTATTTTGGGATAGGTCAAATTGTGCGAGGCACAAATTCCTCATATGAGATCCAATTGAAGTGATCTTTGCATCATTGGAGATCTCTCAATGTGTAAAACAATGTCGGCAGATTAAGAACTTTGTTCACAATGTTTTGACATAAAAACAATTGTTTAAGGCCTCAAATAGGCTCCCTATGTTTCTAGATCCCAAATCACCAAAGCGGGACTTGCTCCTAAAACAGGGCCTACAAACTAATAGCTCCAATTTTTCCACCCATAAAGTACCAAAATTGATGAAAAATTATATAATGATCCATTCTAAATTATACCTCCCCATTTTGGAGGTTTTTGGCCTCAAAAGAATCTTACTAAACAATGTTTGGAAAAAATTTCTCCTTCTTCAACCTAGAGTATCATTTGGCTTTTTCTAGAATTTGTCCTTTCAACCCAAACTACCGAGTTGATGTTGCCCCCATCTAGTTGTTATAGACTTCTAAAAAACTATATCTTCTTCTAACTATTCTTAAGTTTCTAGTGCTAATTCCTCTACGACAGGTAATACTTCCTCATCAATTTCCTGGTCCAACATGGAAGGCTTATAGAATTTTAGATTTTCCACATTGAGCAGTGAGTAAATGTGCATATATGGAGATAAACTGAATCTCTAGGAATCATCACCTACCTTCTCTAAAAGTTTAAAAGGGCCATACCATATAGCCTTGATATTCTTACCATGACCTTATAGCCTTTCTTTGTTGAGATGCAACTATACTTTGTCTCTCACCTTGAATGTATTCTAATTTTGTGTAGATCATGATTGACCTTGAACTTTTCTCGCGACTTATTTAATGTCTTCTATAATTGAAAATTGATCTAGATTGGATCATTATATTATTTTTCATCTATCTTGATGCTTTCAGAGTGGAAAAAATTGGAGGAATCAACTTGTAGGGTCATTTTAATGGCATGTCCCAGTTTGAGAAATTGGGGTTTGAAACCTTTCAGAGCCATTTTGAGGCATAAAATGACATTTTTTGGGTCAAAACTTTCCTAGCTCTAGCTTTGACCCCTTTATGCTATTCTAGACATCATGACCTTTCCAATGTTGTAAATATTACATCAATTGGAGCTCACAAGTAAACATTATACATCCCACAAGTTGACCTATCGTGTTGACCACCATGGTACTAGTGGATACTGCATCATCCCCCATTACTCATGCATTTGGGGCTAGCCACATATGGACTTTCAAGAATATTCTAGAAGGTCCAAAAAATTATCACAATTGAGGGTCAAGGAAGTCAAAACCCTACCCCTAGAGTGGGTATCAGGCTATGTTAAATACTGAGTTGCTAGGAGGAAAAGGCCAAGTTCCAATCTTTGCCATTGTATTTGTTCCATAGTTGAGAAAAACACCTAGGAGTGGTATTTTCAGAGAATAACAGAGGAAGAGAGATTATGTAGTAGTCATACAGGCCATAGTGTCAAAGGAAACTCCATGGAGAGTGCATCTTTCTTTGTACTTTAATTATAAGAAAAGAGAGCAGATCAACCTCACCTTCTAGCTAGTTTTTCTCTCGTACTGGGTTTTCCAGGGTGTATCTTGTGTTTATTTGTGGATGGTGTGTGTGAGTATTTATTTATATTCTCTATTTTTTTCATTTCAAATATTTTATACATTTACTTAGAAAACTAGTAATTAAAGAATTTGATAACTAAAGGAAATCAACCTTCATAGTAAAGATCTCAGTATTTTATTAGATTTATCGTGTCAAACTATTCCATTGGAATATCCATAGTAGTGTAAATATCATATTGGTATCAAAGTAAGTTTTCTTGGGGTATTTATGGAAGGTTGCAGGGATCTAGGAATTGGTTTAACAAGAAAATCGCATAACCCTAGCCATGGACGACGAGTTTGTTCATAACAACCCTCAAGATCCAATAGAGGACATATTTTTGAGGATAGAAGATAAAGTCACTGACACATATCTCAATATGTCCCTCCCCATGGTGGCTCTAGCAAGAAAGACAAAACCATTCAGATAAGTTGGAGGCTCAAACGAGAAATCGGGGGATAAAAACGACCTAGAAAAGGAGTCACGAAAAGAACCCGAGAAAGATAAGACAAGCTCCAGTACCATAATCCCTTCACGGTATTTATTCAACATGGAATAAAAAGTGAACATAAAGTCATACAAAGGTGTGATTGATGCATTAAAAATAAATCATTGGTTGCAACAATTTAGAAGTTTATTTCAACACTCACCATATAGACGAAGAAAACAAATTATCATTTTCCAGACTGAAGTTAGAGGGTCATGCATTAACCTGGAGGGAGAGACATACTTAAACACTTAGGATAGAGGGTGATATGCCAGTAACTAGGTGGGAGGACTTAAAAAATGTCTTAAATTCCTAATTCTACCCTATCATGTATGTAGAGGTCCAATGGATCTAGTGGCACTACTTCAGGTAGAAGCAAGGGAAAAGTGTACAAAAGTACACCACCAAGTTTAGAAAGATGGCCATCATGTTGGGTATGTCTCTCAAGAACCTATATGTACCTATCTGGATTGGATCATTCTATTATTTTTCATCTATCTCACTACCTTTTGGGTGGAAAAATTGGAGGAATCAACTTGTAGGGCCATTTCAGCGCTTCGTCCAAATTTGGAAATTTGGGTCCAAAAAAAAATCATAAATACTTCAGGGCCATTTTGGGGCATCAAATGACCTTTGTTTTTTGTCCAAACCTTATTATGAAGGAATATTCTAAATTCTAAACGTTGATAACTTTCAAACGTCCCAGACCGTTCCTCAATTGAATTCTGTATGAGAAATTTATTCCTCCCGCAAGTTGACCTATCATATTGATTGCCATGGTGCGAGTGGATGCCACATCAACCTCCATTACTTATACATGTGGGGATAACCATGTAGTGTATTCTCTAAGAAAATTATAGAAGGTCCAAAACCATATCACAATTGAAGGTTGAGGAAGTCAAAAACCTATCCCTAGATGGCTATCAGGCTATGTTAAATACTGGGCCACTAAGAGGAGAAGGGGTTCCATTATTTTGCATTATATCTTGTTCCATAGCTAAGAAAAAAATCTGAGAGTGGTATTTTGTGACCATAACAGAGGAGGAGATATTCTTTAGTATACATATAGTTCACAAGTCAAAGGAAACTCCACAAAGAGTGCCTCTTTCTTTGTACTTGCATCATTTCTTTACAAGAGAAAAGAGACCAAAGAAGCCTCACCTTCTAGCTGGTTTTTCTCTTGTATTAGGTTTTCCAGGTCAGATCTTGTGTTTATTTGTGGATTGTGTGAATGTGTTTTATTGTTCTCCATTTTCTGCATTTTATCTATTCTATCAGTAACTAAATATTTTGGAGATCTAAAGGAAAATAACCTTCATAGTAAATATTTCAATATTTTATTAGATTTTTTGTGATGAACTATTCTAGTGGAATATCCACGACAGTTTACAAATCATATTGGTATTAGTGCAGGTTTTTCTTTTGGGTATTTGTGGGAAGTTGCAGGATCAAGGAATCATCTTAAAGAGAAGTCGCATAAACCCTAGACATTGCATATGAGTCTATTCATAATAACCCTCAAGATCCAACAAAAGAGAGATTTGAGTGGTTGGAAGCACTAGTTGTCGACATCAGTTGAAATATGAACCTTCTCATGGAGGCTCTAACAATCAAGATCTTTCCATTTTTAGATGATGGAGGCTCTAAATCAGAGAACAAAGAGGAGGGGAAATTCGAAGATCGGGAAGAAAAGGAGTCACAAAAAGAATCCAGAAAAGAGCAGTTGAGTTTGAGTGACGTGAACCCTTCATAATCCCTATTCAAGATGGACGCAAAAGTGTACATAAAGCCATATCAAGGTGAGATCGATGAATTAAAATTGAATCATTGGTTCCAACCACTAGAAGTTTATTTTAACATTCACCATATAGATGAAGAGTGGAATATTTCATTTGTTATATTGAAGTTAGAGGGCCATGCTTTAACCTGGTGGGAAATCTGCATGGAAACACTTAGGTTGGAGGGTGATCCTCCGGTAACTAGATGGGAGGACTTCAAAACCCTCATCAAGTCCCAATTCTACCCTATTGGGTATGTAGAGGACCAATGAATCCGATGGTACTACTTCAGGCAAAGGCAGGGGCAAAGTGTATAGGAGTATGCCAATGAGTTTAGAAATATGGTCATCATGTTGGGTATCTCTCCCAAGAACCCATATGTACTCCTCAAATATATGGGGGGTTTACACAGTCATATACGGAAGAAAATGATGCTCCTCAAGCCAAGGACATTGGATGAGGCTTGTGTATAGGAACATTACCTAGAAAGCATAGGCTAAAAGAATGGGAAGCCCAACGGTTCGAAGCAGAAAGAGCATCGGGAATCTTCCAAGGAGGGGAAGAAGAAGTGGAAAGGGGGGAAATATAAGAAGACAACAACCACTACACAATAGAGTAAATATCCCAACAACCATTGAAATCATTGCAACATTGATGGCCACACCAAGGAAAAATGTTGGAAACTACATCCAGAGCTGAACCCAAAGAATTGCAAGAAGCACTGAAAGAAAAAGGACCTTTTAGCGAAATATTCAAGAAATCATGTTGAAACTAGCTCAGATGATGATGAAAATATTTTCTACACATCTATGCAGAAGGAGGTGAATCTAAGTATCCTTCATCACCAGAAAGAGAAGGAGATGACCAAGCTCTTCCACATCAAGATTTAGATCAAGAATACCAGTATAGATGCTTTGTTCAATTCTGGTTCATAGGGTAATCTCATAGCAACAGATCTAGTCAACAAGATTGGATTGGAGGTTCATAATCATCCTACCCCCTATCCATTGGGTTGGGTAAACAAAGATGCATAGATAAAGGTAACAAAATAATGTAAGATTAAATTTTCTATAAGTTTTATTGATGAAGTGGAATTGGATTTAGTACCCATTGATGTATGTGGAGTAGTGTTTGGAATCCATTACATGTATATGAGGGATGAAATATTCACGTGGAAAGCCAACTAATACCGATTTATCAAGGATGGAAAGTCCTACATCATCAATGTGCATAAAGGAAATTTCAATATATCACTGGTAAGTTCCAATCAAACAAAAAAGTTTATTAGTTTTAGTAATAAATATGTTTTACTTTTCTTAAGAGAAAATTAATTTGATGATGACTCAATGAGAGTGAAGACATCCCTGGAGGGTTGTACTAAAGAGAAAAAACAATAGTTGGAGGATTTGCTATAGAAATACAAAGGAGTGTAACAAAATCCTAAAGGGATACCACCCAAGAGGGAAGTGGAGCACAAAATACAGTTGTTTCCAGAATCCCCATTGTCAAATATTAGGCTATGTATACATTCCATTCTAGAAGAGAATGAAGTGAAGAAGCCATTGTGATAGCTTTTGGAGTAGGGTTTAATTCGACCAAGTACCTCACCTTGTGGGTCATCCATCATAATTGTTCCTAAGAAGGATGGGACTTGCAGAATGTGTATTGATTAGAGGTAATTGAAGAAGATTACATTGAAGAATCGATACCCCCTTCCAATGATCGATGATCTATTGGACTAATTGCAACATGCCAAGTATTTCACTAAGTTGGATTTGAAATATTAGAAAAACAAGATTGCAGAGAAATAAAATAAAACAAATGTGGAAATAAAACACAGAAGATACACAATATAATAAAGACACAGATATATGTAGTTCACCCAGTGTGGGCTATGTCCACCAGAGAAATTTCTAGGTCCTTCCATTTTATTATCCAACAAAATGAAGGGATAGAACCTACAACACACCTTTTGTAACTTCCTCTTCTTTCTCTCACAATCTCCTCTCTCAGAATACAATAATCACACTCAATCACAACTACAATACAATTCCCTCATAAAAGAGGGTTTCCTTCTAGGGAACAAATCCCTAAAATAAATTCTACCTTCATATCTATGACCTTATAATGAACGATCCAGATTGACTACGAAATTACAATATTTTACAAGGTAGATTTTCCCAATATTTCACTTCGGGGACATTTCCCCCGAATCCCCTTCTAGTGGGGGCTATAAAAAAATGTATCCACCCCCACTGGACCCCCATGGCGACAGTTATGGGGGGGAAATCCCCCCCACACCCCCCGTTAGGGAATGGGTTCCTAGCATGGATGAAACAAACCTCTGACTCAAGAATATAATCAGGCTCCACAACCAATAATCTCCCTCTTGGAGATTGATCACAACAACTCCATTGGGGGGGGTGATTCCACTGGGGGATTTGCATACTAGGGAATGATTGATATGGAAAATGGATAGGTGGCCCTTGGTATTGTCATGCATTTGGAATTGTATAAGGATATGGGTTGGAATTTTGGATGGTGCATACAAATATCTTCCTCCAAATCCCCATGGAGAAAAGTTATTTTTACATCTAACTATTCAAGATGAAAATATTCTACTGGCACAAGACTTAAAATAGTCCTAATTGAAGTCATCTTAACAACATGAGAAAATATTTCATCAAAATCTATACCTTTCTTTTGTGCAAACCCCTTCAACATGTAAAACCATCTTCTTCTTCCTTCAACATGTAAAACCATTTATTCTACAATGCTCTTTTTCCTGCATGAAATTGAACCAAGTCCTAAGTCTGTTTATTTACCAAGGAATCTGTTTACTCTTTCATGCCTTGCTCCCCCTTCTTTTTAGTGTCTACCTACATTGCCTCTGCATAACATTCTGGTTCACCAGAATCAATCAATAATAAATAATACAATAAAGGAGAGTATCATTCAGGGGGTTTTCTTAACCTGTTAGATATTCTAACAACACTTGCAGGAGTTTGAGGTACTTTCTTCTCCTGTTGTTGTACATTTTGATTTTCTGGTACCTTTGGAATTTATTTTTCACTGATCTCATGAAGCACTGTGTATTCTGAATTTTTTTTTTCATGTTTCTTTCCCTGTAACTGATCTTTGTACATGACCTTCTCATTGAATATGACATCTCTACTCCTAATGATTTTTTGATTTTCATAATCCCATAAGAGATAACCAAAATCATTAACATCGTATCCAATAAAGGTACACTTCTTGGATTTTTCCTCAAGATTTGTTCTATTTTCTTTATCAATATGGACAAATCATTCACAACTGGAAGTCTTCAAAAAATAATAGTTTACCTTTATACCTGTCCATGCCTCCTCTGGAATTCCACCATCCAAAGAGATTGAAGGTCCTTTATTTATTAAGTAAACAACAATATCTACAACATTTTCCTAGAACTGTAAGGGGAACCCAACATGAAATCTCATACTCCTTTCACGCTCCATGATTGTCATGCTCATCCTTTCTTACACACAATTTTCTTTTGGTGTTCCTGGAACTATTTTCTCTTTATGAATCCCATGGAATGAACAATAATTATCAAACTCCGTGTTGCAATATTCACCTCTATTGTCTGATCTGAGACACTTCAAATTTTTGTCATGTCTCATTCTCAACCAAATCTTTCCACTTCTTAAAAGTATAAAAAACATCAATTTTTTCTCGACTGCAATAAACCCAAGTTTTTCTAGTTGCATCATCAATAAAAGTAACATAATAACGAGAGCCACCAAGATATGATACCTGATCTAGTCCCCATACATCTGTATGCACAAGCTATAACCTTTCATTCTTCTTTTCTTTTTCGACTCTGAGAAATCTGACTCTCTTATGTTTTCCATAAACACAATGCTCACAGAAATCCAAATCAATTTGTTGAAGATATCGCAAAAAATTCCTTTTTTGAAGTATTTTCATCCCCTTCTCACTCATGTGTCCAAGCCTATGATTCCACAGTGTTGTATCCACTCTTGTAGAAGCTAAAGAGATAGAAGAATCAATATTACCAATACATAAATTCAATGTACCTACCTTCTCCCATTTTTCTATCACCAGTGATCCTTCGGTGACCTTCCACAATTTATCTATAAATGTAGATATACAACCTTCACTTGCCAACTGCCCTATTGAAATTATATTTTTCCTTAGATCTGGAACATGTCTTACCTCTTTCAACAACCATTGGTTTCCATTCTTTTTCTTTATTTTTTCCTTACCCATTCCAACAATTTTGCATGGTGCATCATCACCCAAATGAACCTGTCCAAAATCACCTTGAACATAATCTATAAAATGTTTCCTATGGGGTGTGGCATGACATGAAGCCCCTAAATATACTACCCAAGACTCATAAATATTCTCTACAGAAATATTCTCATAAAATGTTTCCTATGGCATGTTTTCTTCTTGAATTTTCTCATGTTGTCCATCTCTTTGTTTCTTTGGATCTCTACAATCATTCTTCAGATGTCCTTTATTCTTGCAATTATAACACTCTATATTTCCTAGTCTTGATTTGGATTTTCCCTTCCTAGAATTCCCACAGTTCCCTAATCCCTTTCTTCTATCCTTTTGTCTTCCCCTATTCTCCACTATCAATGCATTACCTGATGTCTCACATGTGCTTTTCCATTGCATTTCCTCGTTAAGGATAACACCAACAACATAATCAAATTTTAGAGTGTTTGAACCAGAGACATAGTTACTACAGCCATGAACAAACCATTCCATCTTTTTGACAATGAGCATAGGATTAGAAGAGCCTTGACCTCATCATCAAAGTCCACTTTTATAGAAATTAGTTGATTTGTAACTGTATTAAATTCATTTAAATAATCTGCAATAGACCCACCTTATGACATCTTCATATTAAATAATCGCTTCATTAGAAATACCTTATTAGACGCCAATGGTTTTTCATACAATTTATCCAATGTGTCCATCGACTCCTTATTTGTCTTTTCTTTTGAAATATTTAAAGCCACTGACGTTGTCAAGCTCAATTGTATTTTTCCTAGTGCCTTTATGTCAAGAAACTCCCATTCTTCGTCCTTCATGGTCGTCGGCTTCTTAGCTATTCCGCCCAATTATAGGAATAGATCCTTCTGATATAAATAATCTTCCATTTGCATCTTCCATAACTGGTATTTTTGGCCATTAAATTTCTTGACCCTAAACTTTCCATCTTCTACCATTGCTCCCACTTGAACCAGGAACCCTCTTTTCCTGCGAGATAACTTTCTCTCTAATACCAATTGTTAGAAAAACAGGATGGAGGAGCAATAAAATAAAATAAATGCATAAATAAAACATAGAAGATACACAATACAATAGAGACACAAATATACGTGGTTCAGCTGGTGTGGGCTACCTCCACCAGAGAAGTTGTCAGGTCCTTCCTTTTTATTATCCATCAAAATGAAGGGATACAACCTACAACACGCCCGATGTAACTTCCTCTTCTTTCTCTCACAACATCCTCTCTCATAATACAATAATCAAACTTATTCACAACTACAATACTATTCCCTCATAAAAGAGGGTTTCCTTCTAGGGAAAAAATCCCTAAAATAAATTCTATCGTCAGATCTGCAACCTTATAATGAACATTCCATATTGACTATAAAATTACAATATTTTAAAAGGAAACGTTTCCCAATATTTCTCTTCGGGGGCACTGCCCTTGAATCCCCCGCCAGGGGGGGCTACAAAAAATTGTCGTCACCCCCCCTGGACCCCTCCAGTGATAGTTGTGGGGGGGAAAGCCTACCCACACCCCCCTGTTAGGGAATGGGGTCCAAGCAAAACTGAAACAAACCTATGAATTAGGAATATAATCAGGCTCCACAACCAACAATCAGGATATCACCAAGTACAAGTCAAAGAAGAAGATACCTGTAAGACTACCTCCAAGACAAGGCAAGGTTTGTGTGAGTAGTTGGTTATGCCATTCGGTTTATGCAATGCACGAACTACATCTATGAGACTAATGAATCATGTTTTACGCCCTTATCTAGATTCATTTGTTATTGTTTATTTGGATGATATATTGATTTATAGTGTTACCTGAGAGGAGAATATGTCACATCTTATGCAGGTGTTAGAGACTCTGAAAAGGCACCAGTTGTTTTCAAATCTCAAGAAATGTGAGTCCACTCAGTAGTGTTTGGTGTATTTTTGGTATGTGATCAGTGGAGGGGAGCTCAAGATAGATCCCGCAAAGATGGAGGCCATCATGAAATGGCCAATTCCTACAAATGTCACTGAATTTAGTATTTTTGTTGGGGCAACACAATACTTGTGGAAGTTCATAAATTCATTTTTAGTGGTAGCTGCACCACTCCATGCCATAACAGGCAATGGTAAGAGGTTCCATTGGGGGAAGAATTAGCAGTAGGCCTTTGATGAGATAAAAAGAAAGATTAGTAAAGCACCAATGCTCACACTACCAAACTTGCAAAAGCCTTTCAAAGTGAAGACAGATGCAAGTGGGTATGTCATGGGAGTAGTACTGATACAGGGAGGAAGTCCTGTCTGATATCATTCTGAATTATTTCATGGGGTAGTTCCCAAATAACCTACCTACGACAAGGAGCTTTATTCCTTGGTAAAATCTTTCAAAAAGTGGAAACACTATCTAATGGGAAAGGATACTATCATCCACACGGATCACCAACCACTACAGTATTTGCAGGCCCAAGGTAAGCTACAACAAACTAGACAT
Organism: Picea engelmannii; assembly: GCA_009831015.1. Classification (NCBI taxonomy): domain Eukaryota; kingdom Viridiplantae; phylum Streptophyta; class Pinopsida; order Pinales; family Pinaceae; genus Picea; species Picea engelmannii. Next base: position 2,756,596 of record ML777259.1, on the reverse strand, counting down.
TACAAGTGGATGGGGGTTTTTACAGTAATTTCATTTGGTCATAAATTATAATAAGGGTATCACAAATAAGTTGGCAGACATGATTTCATGGCCACTGTTGGACTTATGGGCTGACCCGAGTTCTACCTTAGTTCTCTAACAAAACCCTTATCACCATCGAACCTTCTGGTAAATCAGAAGGATACACTCTACACAAAGTGCACAACGCAGTCTCACTCAAGATGGTTTATGGGGGATTGGAGGACGTAGATGCATGTAGTCATGGAAGGGATTGGGGAATTTTCTTTCTTACTTCTTCTTATTTCTACTTAACCATGCATTCTATTATACTAGACATCAGATCCGTTCATTCATTCATTCATTTTCATATTTAATCTAGTGTGCATTGTAAATAAATCATTCATTCATCTATCTAACCATTCAAATATAACTCCAGAAATAGTAACACATTAACAGACATTGCATACATGTTTTACCATGGTTCAACCCCCTTGGGGATATGTCCACAAAGATATTCTCCTTCTTTTCTTATTCATCAAAAGGAATTGTGTGCATTACATCATATTAAAGAGTAGTGAGGTAGACCAGGATCACACCAAGCTCCATATCTTGCAACCTGACCCTCAACTACTTTGACCTCATCCGAGCTCTACAACTCTCAAAATAGACTTTAACTCCCAAAAACTCCAAAATAAGTTCTCCAAAATAGACTTGTCTCACTAACACTCTAGATAGATATGCTTATGATCCTTCTCATTTTTGTCTAATCTACCTCATACCCCTTATTTATATTACAAAATTGGGTTATAAACCCTTACAATGCATCCCAAAACCCTAACCCTAACTAGGCTAGGTTTTTCCACATTTGCATCGGATTACCGCAAATCCTTTCATGCACACTTCTTTTCCTCAAAATTTGGCGCACTCTCTTTCTTGGTCACATCTTCCTTGCTTGTTGCATTTTTCTCCAAACATGCCTTCTCTAAAAGGACCCCAACACTAATATGTGACTTGTCCCAAGCCACTTAGCCTTAGTTCACCTTTTGCAGCGCTACTTCCAGTGCATGAAACTTCTTTCCCAATTTTGTCGCTTTCTCCTTAGCCTCTATGCTCTTCCCTGCTAGTGTCTCCAAACCCTGCGATGTTATTTTCTTTCTTCTAGAGCCTATTCCCATATTCCCTTCTATGTTTGGAGCTCATCTATCATTCCTTCGTCTTGTTGCTGAAATGGTTCCAACTGAGCCTGCCTTTCTTATTTCTGTTCCTGCACCATGTTTACTTATTCTTGCAAGTTTTCAAGTTCATGTGCGACCTTCATTCTAAGGGATATGTCCATGGTTTTATGTCTCTTCTTCAAGTCCTGAACCTCCATCTTCAGTTTTTCCTCCCTCTACTTTAGTTGTTGGATCTTTTCATGCTTTTCTAGGCTGGTCCAAATGTGTGCAGTCCTGTTATACAGTTCTAGTACTTCTTTAACATCCTGCATTATACTCTCTACGTGTGTAGTATCCTCTTAATATCTCTTCTCCTATACTTATGTATTTGTGCTCAGAGTTAAATTCTCTGTTAACTATGCTACTTCTTGTTTGTATCTTTCCATGGTCTACATAATTTGTTGTATCTTCTGTTCTATTGTAATTTCATGTGCCTGCGTATAGTCTAGTATGCTCATGTATACCTCTTCAAGCTTCTTCTATAAATTGTTTGTGTGCTTCTTCTCTTCCTCCTTTTCCAGCGTAATCTGTTCACATGTCACTTGAAAATTTTTCTTCACTTCTCAGTCGAGCACTAGGTTGGTGGCATCTGTCGTAGCTCTGGACTATACTTCTTGCATTACACTTGCTTGTTGTCCATATAATGCCTTTGTGGTTATTTTATCTAGGATCAAATCCATATGTTTGATGTACTTTACTTATCTTTGCATTGTATGTTCATCCATCTCCAACATTTCTGGTGTGACCTTAAATCTTTCACTTATTACTACTACTTTTTTCACGGTCTCTTCTTGCTCTTGCTATATTGATGCTTCCTATGTTTGTACCTTATGCTATGTTGTTGGATGATGCACTATATTTAATTGCAGACTCTGTAAGATTTCATGTACTTCTGCTAATTTTTCCATGATTTCTTCCCTTTGTGCCTCTGTTGTGCGTACTACATCCTCTCCTATGTATTGGACTTTATATGTAGCCAAATCTACATCATCTTCTGTAATAGTGATGATTGGAGGGTTCTTGTGATATTTCATCTTTTTCCTTATTTTTGCCTCCTATGTTCCCATTCTCTTCTTTGTTGGGGTTGAGGTCTATGCCTCGGTTTTCTTTTTTTTTGCTTCCCCATCTTTTTCTTCCTTTGGGAGAGAGATAATCTCCCTTCTCACCATCCCCTTTTACCTATGTCCTTGACATTGTCTCCTTATTTATTGGTTTCTTGTTGGTTGGACTGCTTCCTGAAGCTTGACCGTGATATGAAACCTTCCTTGTATTATTTGTTGGACTACTTGTCTTTTTGGATGTTCCTGCTTCTGTTGTCTCCTTAGGTTTTGTTCCTTTCTTTTGTGTTTCTGGAACCTTCCACTGAACAAGCCAATATTTCATAATCTAGTATACTTCTTCCCTTGATGTGCAATATCTCATTTCCAACCACTTCCTCTTTGGATCCCTTATGGCCTGGATCCACAAATGATGTCTTGAAGCCTTGAAATTGGAAAGCCCTTCATTTCCTTGAACCACTTCGAATGGGATCCTCCAGAAATTGGTTGTATTTTGTTGCATATCCTCCAAGAACATGGATAATACTACATTGTTGGCCTGTTGGTTCTTGGGGTCCTTTTCCTACCACAAAGTTGCATAGCGCGCTGCATAAAATTTCCCCTTCCTGTCTAGAAAAGACAAAAACTCGGGCTCGTGCCATCCCACCAATGCTATTAGTATTAGAAACCGGGAGTATTAGAATTATGTTCCATTATCCTGTGCATCTATACAATCTACTAGAATTTGATTCACCAAGTATGGTGCCCAGTTGAACACTATTCCCTTTGCGCACTATGAGACTATTGTTATCACTCTTGTTGGTGCTTCTTCCTTTATGCACTTTATCAACAGTTTGCAAGCCATCAACTTTGTAGAAAACTTGGTTTAATGTTCATTAATGTCCTTGATGATTAGTCCTCGGGTTCCCATGTTTGTCCCAAACTATTTTTTCACTTCCTTTGCAATTTCTTTATCTCTGGGTTTATTGTCCAAATAGTATTCAAGATTTACCCCGCTGGTAGGAAACCATATGATCTTAGCTATGAGATCCATGTCGATGGGGACCAACCTATCCATCCATGAGATACATCCATGTACCTCGACCAATAGTTGTTTCACACAAATGCCTACATTTTACCATGCCCGAAATGTGGTATGTACAATGGATTCATAACTCCTGAGTTTTAGAGACCTGTAACCCATTGCGTGGGTTTTAGAATAGGTTTTCCTAGGGGTCCTACGTCCCCCCTCTTATCCAAGTACGCTTCCTATGTGAAGTCAGGAAACTTTGCTATGTCAGTTATTTCATGGTTCACATACTTTAGATTCGAGACATTCCCTAACATGTCTTCCACTGCGACTACAATGTTTGGAAGACGGGGTAAATTAATTTCCACCGTGCTTGGTGCTTTCCTCTTTTGACCTTTGGTTTGATTTTATTTTGTGGCTTCATCCTTTGGTTCTTCTTCTTCTTCTTTCTCCATTTTTTGTTGGCCTGTGATGTCTTCGACCATGAATTCCTCTGCACCAACTTTCTACTTCATTTTTTCCTTCTCCTCTGTTGCTGCAGGGTTTTCAGAACTAGGGTTTGTGTTTTCATTGTTAGGGACCTAGCCCCTCACATAGGTAGAATAATATTTCCAAGTAATAAAGGTCAATATTAATGAGGCCTAGCAATAAGGAAGAATAAGTCCAATGTAAGAAGACTTAATAGAAGCTTTTGCTTCTAGAAGGATATTCCTCTAGATGGTTCTTTTGATAGACATATTTAGTATAAATAGGAGTCGAGGGTATGAGAACTTTTGCCTTGGATATTATTGTAATAGAGATCTGCTCTGCTGGAGGTTTCTCCCTCGAAGAGGCAAGTGAACATTGCTCTAAGTAATCAAAGTGCTCTTTTTGGTTTTATTCTGATATCATTTTGGTATTATTGTGGTGTTGTTCTGGTTATATTGTTGTTCATCTTCCATTTCTAGCTATTTATTTCTGTTCTGCATACTTTTTTGTATATATGGAATATTACAAGTGGTATCAGAGCACCTTCCTTGACAAAAAATTGTGGGTTAATTTTTTTTCAGGGTAGAGACGTATTCTGACGTCTTTAACGTAGAAATATATGTCATTACACACATAAACCCATGGTCGGGGATTCATACATACAATAAATACAAGTGGTACTTAAGCAAACATCTGTTGGCCACCCTTGTAACCCCTGTTGGTACCCCTTCGAGTGGTAGCGCATCAAACATCACCTGTATATGGATCGACCTAGATCTCCTGAAGCCCTCCATAGATAAATTGATCGACCGCCTGAATGCTATAGTGCCACAAAGAACAACACTCAGGAAGATACTCTTTAGACCTGGGTATTCAGGTAGTACAACTAAGGGCACAATCTAGCCTCCTTATTTGGTTCCCTAAGATATTGGGCCAAGTACTAATGTTTCACCCCACATTTATATCAGAGAGCTATAGCACAGGGAAAACTATTGTCTGTAGAATCCTTGAATACCTAACCCTTGGGATGGAAACAAAAATAGAACATACACGATATATTGTCATGCAATTGTGTCTCCTGCATTTGAGTTGTGAAATTACTACACATTTCTTCCTGTTAAGCATTTGGGAATTGCATCACTACAGATAGGAGTATAACTCCGCAAGAGTTCTTCCTATTAATAATTTGGGAATTTCATCACTGCAGATTGGAGTCTAATTCTGCAGGAGTAAAAAAAAAAAGGAAAAAAAGTCTGGATCCTGTTGGCACCATTATTTGAGACCTATTCCATTGGATTTCTCTCTTCACCCTTATCGTAGTCATACTTATCATTTTTCAGCAAAATTTTTTCTCGCGGACTCGACCCCCTTCCAACACCCTTATTTGGGATTTACCCCATTGGATTCAACTCAGTGCCCTAATTGTTGTGATACACTTCACCCATAACCCATTTTATGTGTGGTTCCACCCACCCCTTTTCGTGTTCCCTTGTCATCATGGCCAATACTCGTAGCCAAGACTTGGAAGCTCACTTCAATACCTTGCACTCTAATTTCACAGAAACCCAACGAGAAGTGAGACAACTTAGTGACAATATTACCACCATCAATAAAAACATGCATTCCTCCTTCCCTGCCTCAATCGAGTAACTCAAACAAGACCTCAAATAAGACATTACTACCCATCTTGAATCTATCACTATGATGATTTGTGCCAAGCTACATATCCCTGTAGATATTCCCTTATCTGACCCACCTTTGCATACTGAAGGTGAAACTTCCTCTCATTCCCAGAATTTTCAGCCCCATCAATTTTAGCGTGACCTACACCTTTCACGTGTGTATGTGACCAAATTTAATGGCTCGGATTCCACTGGTTGGGTAACTCAAATGAAATATTATTTATCTTTGTATGGCATTATGGATGAGTTGGCCAAACTCCGGTATGGTGTTCTCCATCTAGATCAAGAACGTTGGCAATGGAAAAAAAATGCCTGCCAAGGGTATGTAGCTTGGACACAATTTGTGGCAGAGCTTTATGAACGCTTTGAAAATGACACCAACCATTTAGGATGTTTGACAAAGTTGAAACAATCTGGCATAGTGAAAGACTTTATACCTACTTTTGAGCGATTGGATTTTTGTATAGAGGGCATGTCCGATGTTTTTTTACGAGAATGTTTTATCAGTGGACTTAAGGATGAGATTCGTGCCCATGTCCTCGTGGATCAACCACAAAGTTGGGTGGACGCTACTAAAATATCTAAGGAAGCACAACAGGGTGTCTCTTCTCAAAACTAGAAACCCTCCTTTATTCCTCGCACTAAACCAGTAACTCCCACTCCTCCTTCAACTCCACTAAAGATCTAGAAATTGACCAAGTATGAAATGGTTGAATGCCAACTCAAAGGCCTTTGTTATAATTGTGATGACAAATATTTTCCAAGATACAAGTGTAAGGAACAAAATATTTTTATGGCCATATCGGAGGATGTTTCGGAAGAGGATGTTGAGGCTCCCCTTGTGTCTATGTCACATGAACCCACTGACATAACCCCTCCCTCAGACCCTCCCGAAGTAGAACCGATCATTTCCCTAAATGATCTCACTGGCTTCTCTTCTCCCCAAACCCTCAAGCTAATTGGTTACATCAAGCATAGGAAGGTCATCATTCTTGTTGATAGTGGAAGCACCCATAATTTTATTCATCTCCACATTTCCCAAGAAACTAATTGTTATATCCGTGCAGTCAATAATTTTCAAATCATGATTGCCAATGGAGGGTCCATGAAATGTGGAGGGAGTTGTGAAAATGTGCGTCTCCAAATTGGTGAATAACACCTGGAATCTCATATGTTTTCTATCGACATGGGTGGTTGTGACATTGTGTTGGGTGCAAAATGGCTAAGGACTTTGGGTCCCATTCTCATGCATTTTAAGGAATTAACCATGAAATTTGACCAGGAGGGCCAAAAATATAAGTTCCAAGGCATCACCGTCAGTTCCCCAAAGATCATTAGTTCCCATCGCATGGAAAAGATTCTCAAAAAAGGTCATTCTATCATTATTTCCCAACTCCATGCCATACAAGCAACTGAGACACCCTCTGTGCTACAGGACCTCCAATCGATCCTCTTTAAACATCAAGTGGTTTTTCCCACTCCCCAAGTACTCCCTCCTTCCCATGGTGTTCATGATCATTCCATTCCCCTTTTCCGAGAAATCCTACATCCCAATATCTGTCCCTATCGTCAACCCTTTTCCCAAAAAAATGAAATTGAGAAAATTGTTCAAGAACTGCTCAACGCATGTGTTATCCGCTCTAGTAAGAGACCCTACTCTTCTCTCATGCTCATGGTCCTTAAGAAAGAATTTTCTTGGAACATGTGTCATGACTTTATCACCCTCAACAAACTCACCATTAATGACAAATTTCCCATTCATGTCATTGATGACCTCTTGGATGAATTGAGTGGCACCCACTTCTTTTCTAAACTTTACCTTCATTATGGAAACCACCAGATCCGTATGAAAGAGGAAAAAATTCCTAATACTTCATTTAGAACTCATGAGGGCCACTATGAGTTTTTTGTCATGCCCTTTGGCTTGTGTAATTCTCCCTCCACTTTCCAAAGCCTCATGAATCATGTCTTCCATCCTTTTCTTCATCATTTTGTCTTATTTTTCTTTGATGATATCCTCATCTATAGTAAAACATGGAAATCCCATCTTGCTCATGTGGATCAAGTTCTCTAGCTACTCTGTCAACACCAACTTTTCCTCAAACAATTTAAATTTTCTTTTGGCACCTCAGAAGTCAAGTACTTGGTCATCTTGTTGGCAAGGCCGGCATAAGGGTGGATCCTAAAAATATTGAAGCTATGAAATAATGGCCTCACCCAAAGAATCTCAAAATATTGCGTGGATTTATGGGTTTAACATGTTATTATCGCAAGTTTGTTAAGAATTATGGAAAGATTGTGACACCTCTTACTACACTCCTTAAAAATAATTCTTTCACTTGGAATCCAACAGTGTCTCAGGATTTTCAAACCTTGAAGATGGCCATGTGCACCACTCCATTCATGTTCCTTCCTGATTTCACAAAGACCTTTGTCCTAGAATGTGATTCTTCCGGGAAAGGAATTGGCACTGTCCTTATGCAAGAGGGTTGACCTTTGGCAGTTACCAACAAACAATTGTCCGAGAAAAATTTGGGCAAATAAATCTATGAAAAGGAAATGTTGGCTATTTTTCATGTTGTGGATATTTGGCACCCTTATCTATTGGGGAAACGCTTCCAAATTAAGACAGATCATCAAAACCTCAAGTATTTTCTGGAACAATGCCTTTCCTCCCCAGAGAAACAAAAATGGGTGACCAAGCTCTTTGGATATGATTATGAGATCATTTACAAGAAAGGAAAATACGATGTGGTTGTTGATGCACTTTCCAGAAAATATGAAGATAAAGGGTTCCTTTTTTCTCTCTCCTTCATTGTACCAGATTGGTTCCAATCTGTTCACCAGGAATGGCTACACGATCCCAAAAGTTTGCATCTAATACAACAATTGCAGTCCAATTCTCCAATTTCCCCAGGGTACTCTTGGATCAATGATGAGATTCGATACAAAGGCCATTTGTATTTAAGTAAAAAGTCAAAACTTAAATCCACGATACTTTCTGAGCTTCATGTGACACCCACAACTGGGCACTCTGGGTTTACCAAAACCTATGACCGGGTCAAACATTATTTTTCTAGGATGGTATGAAACAAGATGTTCATAATTTTGCGGCTGAATGTGATGTGTGTCAACACAACAAGGGAGAAATAGTCAAATCTCCTGGCACACTACAACTGATTTCGATTCCACCTGCTATTTGGTGGGATATCTCTATGGATTTTATTGTATGATTACCTAAATAGGGAAATAAATCAGTCATCATGGTGGTAGTTGATCGTCTTTCCATGTATGCTCATTTTTGTGCTCTTCAACACCCATTTACAACATCCACTGTGGATCAACTTTTCATGGATCAGGTCTTCAAGCTTCATGGCATGCCACATTCTATTGTTTATGATCGTGACCCAACTTTCACCAACAATATTTGGCAAGAACTGTTCAATATACAAGGCACCCAATTGCATCTCAACATAGCTTATCATCCCCAGACTAATGGTCAAACTCAAATTGTCAACAAGTGTTTGGAAACATATTTGAGTTGTTTTGCATCAGAAATATAAAATAAGTGGGCTCAATGGTTACAAATAGATGAATGGTGGTACAACACTTCATACCATACAACTACCTGCATGAGTCCTTTTGAAGTGGTATATGGTCAAAAGACACCTTCAGTTCTCTCATATTTTCCAGGTGTCTCGAAGGTCCAGGAAGTTCACCAAACACTTACAGTTTGGGAGGCTATTCTCCATACCCTCAAAGAGAATTTGGTCATGGCCCATAATTGCATGAAGCAACAAGTAGATCAAGGTCTCTCTGGACGATAATTTTCAGAAGGGGATTAGGTGTTTCTTTGACTGCAACCTTACAAGAAAAATTCCCTCAAGGCTGACCATTTTCAGAAACTGGCACCCAAATTTTATGGTCCTTATATTGTTCTCAATCGTGTGGGACAAGTGGCTTATTAGTTAGTTTCTCCTAGTCATTCTAAGCTCCATCGTGTTTTTCATGTTTCCTTCTTAAATAAGGTGATTGGAACTAACTTCCAAACTCAAACCAACCTTCCCGAGTTGGACGAAGAAGGCTCCATTTGGCTACAACCACAAGCAGTTTTGGACAAGCATGAGTGTCATTTGCATCTACGAACCATCAAGGAAGTGTTAGTCCAGTGGAAAGATACAACTCCAGCAGATGCCACTTTGGAACCAACTACCATGCTGCAACAATTTCCCCATATCAAGCCTTGAGGAAAATATTGTTTTTAAATGGGAGGACATGTTAAGGACCTTACCCCTCACATAGGCAGAATAATATATTTCCATGTAATAAAGGTAAATATTAATGAGGCCTACAAATAAGGAAGAATAAGTCCAATGTAATAAGACCTAATAGAAGCTTCCGCTTCTAGAAGGATCTTCCTCTAGATGGTTCTTTTGATAGACATATTTAGTATAAATAGGATTCGAGGGTATGCGAACGTTTTTCTTGGATATTATTGTAATAGAGCTCTACTCTGCTGGAGGTTTTCCCCTTGAAGAGGCAAGTGAACATTTCTCTTAGTAATCAAAGTGCTCTTTTTGGTGTTATTCTGGTGTCATTTTGGTATTATTGTGGTGTTGTTCTGGTTATATTGTTGTTCATCTACCATTTCTAGCTATTTATTTCTATTCTGCATACTTTTTTATATATCTAGAATATTACAGTTGTTAGGGTTTTCTTTGCTTTGACCCACTTGCACCTGTTCCAAAATTGATATTTCTTCCTCTATCATGGTGGGACTGATCGATTTGGTCTCATATTTTGTCACATCCTCCAACTCCACAAAATGCTTTGGTTCTTCCATTCTTTCTTTCTTCCTTCCTGACTGTTGATTTACTCGTACAAATTGGTTGGGAGAGGCAACCTTTGGGGGTTCCATCTAATTAGACTTGCACATAATTGACTGATTCCTCCTCTTTTTTAATCACCTTTTCTCACTCTCTCAAGTTCTCGTTTTCTCACAATTCGCTAAGTGTCAAACTTTCCCGTTCTTTTCCCTTTTTATAAATCCGATCATTAATGTTTTCACCTTTTTTAGTTATTTGCACAATGTCTAATTTTCTTGCACACAGTCTTCCAAATTATGTCGCACCAATTGTTTTTTGTTTCACACTGTCATTCCTGAATTATTTGTCTCTCGCTTATTCCTCATAATTACTTATTTTTGTCTTTTTCTTTGTTTTTCTATTTTGATATTCCTTTTTTCTTCTTTTAACTCCTAATATGTACAAGTATACTTGTTGTGCTGCAATTATTGAGAGTTAGTAGGTCAACTTTCCCTATAAAATTTTATTTGACTACCATTCACCATTCCTTGCACTTACTTTATTGTTAAGTCTTGCATATGTACAACACCTCCATCTGTGACAAACTTTATATGATATGGCCCTATTCAATGCATTCTAAGCTTCCCTAGATGTTGTAAATACTTAATGTCATAGAGGTGAACCAAATCTCCTTCCTTAAACTTCTTATTCTTGATATGTCTATCATTCCTTGCTTTATTTTTGTTCCTTCTATACCTCTTGATGGAAACCTTCCATGATTTTGTATTCTTCTAATTCCATCAGTTGAGCCAATATTTCCGGCGTTGCACCATTTTTTGTCATGTCTGGAATTGTTGAAATGCGCATACTTGGTATCAAATAATCCAAGGGAACTACTGCCTCCTGTCCATACACCAATCTAAAGGGTGTTTGACATGTTAATGTATTGCAGGTATTTCTATAATCCCAAATTACTGTTGGTACCTTCAAATCCCAATCATCTCTGTTTACATTGCAAATATTTGTCAAGGAAGTCTCCAAAATATTGTTGAAGGCTTCCACTGTTCCATTTGCTTGAGGGTGGTAAGGAGTACTCTTCTTATGGTATATCTTAAATTCTTCAAGCATTGCCTCAATTGTACTATTGATGAATTGAGTCCCCTGATCACTCATCAATATTCTTGGACATCAAAATCTTGTCACTACAATATCAAGTAAAAAGTGCACTAAAGTATCTACACTGCAATCCTTTATTGGTGTTTCCTCTGCCCATCTAGTCAAGTATTATGTTGTTGTAATAATGTATATGGCTCCTGATATTATTTCTGGTGGGTTAATTGGACCGACAAAATCAATTTCCCATTTATCGAACACTTGTAAAGTAACATGCGGTCTGAGTGGCATCTCATCCATCCTGGATGGCTTCCCAACTCTTTGAAAAACATCACACTTCTAACTGTATTCTTTTGAGTCCTTATGAATTGTTGGCCACCATAATCCTATGCACAATACCTTCTACATGGTAGATTTTCATGCATAATGTCATCCTTCAATTCCTTCATGTGCTTCTTCCAAAATAATGGGTCATTCATGCTCCATCATACATCTGCTCAAGAAGTTATTTTCTCCAAGTTTATCTAAATGACCTGCAATCAACTAATAATCTGCAGTTCTGACCACCAAATTTTTCTTTTGCGTAGTAGTAAATTCTCTTGGTACAAATCCTATACTCAAAAACTCGATAACATCAACAAAATATTCATCTACAATTTGTACTGAATAAAATCATGCATCTGGAAAGTTGTCTTCCAAGTTACTAGGCTCTTCTCCATTTGTTATCCTGGACAGGTGATCTGGTCCTACGTTCAATATTCTAGGCTTCACCACAACTTCAAAGTCAAATTCCTGAAATAAGAGTAGCCATGTGCATATCCTTCTTCCCAAAATTGACTTATTAACTAATTATCTCAAAGACGAATGATCTGTGAACATGTTAAAGTGTTTTCCTAACAAGTAATGTCTCTATTTCTACAAATCATACACAATTGCTAATCCTTCTCTTTTTGTAGTGTTGTAGTTTTTCTCTGAATCTAACAGTTTTCTGCTTGCAAATGCAATAGGGTGATCTATATCACCTTCTTTTGCCTAGGTTAATACTGCTCCTAGTGCAATTGCAGATGCATCTACATGCACATGAAATTCTTTATCCCAATCTGGAAATACTAAAATCGATGTAGTAACCATATGCTCCTTCAAAATATCCAAACTCTTATGACATTCATCATTCCACCAGTACTTAGTATCCTTCTTCAACAACTTCTCCATTACCGCGGTGATCTGTGCATATCCCCTTATGAATTTTTTGTAATACCTTGTATGAACCAATGTACTCTTCAACTGGAGAACCGACTTTGGTGGTGGTAAGTTAACTATGACAATAATTTTAGCAGGATCAACCAACAAACCTTGTTTACACACCACATTCCCTAACAAATTTATAAAAGGTGCACTGAAAATACATTTATTAATGTTTAATGAGATATGACACTATCTTCATCTATCCAAAATCAAACTTAATACTTCAAAATTATCCTTAAGCAAACTAAACATTGTCCAGTCATCCAAGTAAAGTTCCAAAAACTTATGAACAAATTCTTTAAAAACTGCTACTACTACTCTTCAAACAATGGTTGGTGGATTCTTCAATCCAAATGGCATATATGTATACTGAAATGAGCCCCATTCTATAGAATTTAATTTCTTATGCCTATGTTCAAGTGCTATCCTAATCTGATGATAACCTAAAAATACATCTGCAAAAAAAAAGGTTCTTGACCCCCTACATTCTCTAAGACTTCATCTATAAATGGTGTAGGAAAAGGATCATGTAGGACAACATCATTCAATTTTCTCAAATCTAAAAAAATATTGATCCCTCCTTGCTTATTTTCTTGCACCACCATAGGACTGATCCATTCTGACTCTTCTACAAGTTCTATAACACCAGCTTCTAGCATTTAAAAAAAAAAATTCTTCACCTTCTCTTTGTATATTGAGTTCAATATGTACAACCTATGTCTGATAGGTCTTACTTCTGGATTCAATGGGATATTCATCTCTCCTAGTTATCCTACTAGCCCCTTCATCTCTAAGAAAGTTTCTTGGAATAAGTCATTGTACTCACATAGTAATTTGTTTATCCTTTCTTTTGTCTGATTATCCCAATAATCTCCAATACTAGCCATATTTGGGTTGTCTGCAGTTCCAATATTGACCTTCTTGATCTTTAATGGTGCAACATAATATTCTAAATCCATCTTGTGGCCTTCTAATTCCCTTTCACCTTCCACTTCTGGGATTTGGATATTGCATGGAGTATCTTCTATTGGTTCTTCTGCTTCTGCTACATGATAACATTGTAGCAATTTTTTGATTGTCTGAATAGCCTGCCTCTGAGATGATGGAATTATGTCAAAATTTGGTTCTTCAAATATCATATCTATTACCAATTTTAGCATTGTATCAATTTATGGACTATATTGCTCAAAGGAAAATGTAACTACAAAGTTTCATTGTATCTCTTCCCAGTTGGCAGTTTCTCTGCATTGTTCCTGTTCTGTGTACCGGTTCTTCATAATTCCTTCTAGTGTGTGGACAAAATGGTGTGGACATTATTTTGGTGGTACCAATCTCAATTGAACTATACACTTCTCTACATTCTCTTGGGGTTGTCCAAATACTTCGTATTTCTCCTCATATTTATGCTCATGTTCTGCACTGAATATTATGCACAGTAACCTTTTTCACTAGAACCAATTGTTGATATTTTCCTTGTGTGTACCCCACCATCTTGCAGGTGTAGATTTTAAAGAAATATCTAATGCTGGTAATCTATGATTTTCCATAACTTCTACCTCGTATTTCATCAAAAAAGATTCTAAATCATTTAATCCATAAAAATGGGAGGTTCGCTTACCTCTATACCAACCCATCACAATGCATGCATCATTCTGGCACATCTCATGGTAGATAATTCATGTAGTCGCTGCTTCTAGTTTTCTAGTCTTGTGTCAGATTATGAAGCACAAGAACTAATACTCCTCAAACCAAGCATTCCATCTGCAGTTGGGTTGATATAATCTTCTTCACACGCGGTAGTCCTGTATAGATGATTCAAATATTATGTTAGGATAGTATCCATAGGTTCCACATACCTACCTCCTTCTCAGAGATCTAATGGCACAATAAATCTGTATTCTACAGACTCAAAGATCATCTTTCTTTTCTTCAAATTGATAATATCTTGGTTATCAAAGGCTTAATATATACCCAACAGTGATGGATATGGTGAAGTATTGTCCACTATGTTTATGACTTTAAAATCATCCATTTTGTATACATGATCTAGATCAACTAGAATCCCCTTCAACCTTCCCATAGGCACCACTTTGTGTTGATTTTGCAACTTCAATTGGATAGGTGAATACCCTAATTGTGGTTCTCCCATAGCTTCCTAGGTTTTCTTTGGCAGATCATTGACTTCAGATCCTAAGTCTAGTACGATATCCCCCATATTTAAATCTCCTATGATAGCCTTTATTCTAAATTCCCTATTGGTTCTTCTCTTCTTGCATACATGATTTACCCTTTTTACCCCTTCTTCCCCAGGATTACACTTTTCTAATAGATTCTGCAGTACTTGTAAGGAATTTCTATCACACAACAATTTGATATAGGCTCCCAAAAAGTTTCTTAAGTTACTTAATTGTTCTAAATATTTCTCTTGATTGGTCTGATCAAATAATGAGGGCATATTATATACTAGTATATCATCTATTGGCTTCATTCCTGAAGTGGACGCAATATTTTCCTTTAGTATCTCTTGTCTAGATTCTTTGAATATCTCTTTCTCCTTCCATGCGTCAAACTTTTGTTCAGGTACTGTATTCTTCCTAACCTACTGGTACTAGTCTTGGTCCTTTTTGGCTACATCTTCTCCTATCTTGGCTCTACTTCTAGTCACTATATTAAACTTATTCCTGTCTTCTTCTCTTTTTTCCACCTCTATCCATTGTATGTTCTGATTATTCTGGTTCCTCTTGTCTGGTATTTTTATTAACAATGTTGGATAGTCTTCTATTTCATGGTATGTTGTGTGACAATACATACATGTCGCAGGTGGCTGCGGGAAGTATCTGGAATAGTGCACTGGTTTATGATAGTTATGACACACTACTGGTCCTTGACCTCCTCCAAAACCTCTTCCTCCACGACCTCCTCCTCTGAAGCCTCCTCTATTGTCCTGATTATCTCTTCACGGTGTGTTATACTGAGGTCCTTGATTATACTGTGGCTATGGGTTATAGTACTGTTGTGGTGATGCACACTACTGTGCATGATTATACTTTTGTTTCCCTTGAAATTGATGCATATTATAATGTGGTTGTGCTGCAAACTCTTGTGAAAGATTGTACTATGGATATTGCGTAGATTATCCTATTACGTGTTCATGATGTACCCTATATGTATCTGCAATTATTGCTTTCATCATGTCCAAGGTTCTACATTCCTTGTCTTTGTGTCAAACTGTCTTAAAAAAGTTACAAAATGTAATCTTTGATACTGTCTGATATTTTTGCATCAAGGGGAAATGATAGGGATCATTCCCATGTGTTTTTCAAACCATACACCATGTTCCTCGTGATGCTAAAGGGTTTGGAATACCCACTCCAATATATTTTGAAAATAATGGACAATCATTCTTGTGATGGCATTCTATCATGCACATCGTACACCAGACATATTCTCTTTTCTCCTTTCCTTTATTCTGATTTAACTGGAATGTTAAGTTCTTCATATCTTGCTTCACTTCTTCCACAACTGGATCTGTATGCTTGTATTGGTTATCCTCTAGTTGTAAGGTTTCTTGCAGGGCCTCACTCTGAATTTGAAATTTATGTTGTCTCAAGGGATACTTCAATTTTGGCAACAAAGACTTAACAAACAAATTCTATGTTGTGTATCAGTAATAGTGTAGTGTACTTTAAATTACCTTTTAACCTCTTGAATTTATGGTCCACTTCCCATATCGATTCTCCTGGTTTCTGCTTGATCTCTATCATTTCATTCATAAAATGGTCTTCTGAACTTGGCTTCTGAAATTCATTTATTAACTGCCTCTTCACATCTACTACAGTTGTAGGTGTTCACGTTGGATTATTTCTTGAGAGACCCATGCACCAATCTAATGCACGGTCTCGAAAAGTGATTTCCAACTACACAACCTTTGTATCCTCGTCTGTAATCTAATTTTCTACCCATATCTTCTCACAGATGAAAAACTATTTTTATGGGTCATTTGACCCATCCCCTCGAAACTCTGGTAACCTGATGGTTGGATCTTGTCCTGCCATTGTGAAATTTGCTGAACTACCACCTCCACACGGTGTAGATAATTGACTACTACTTGTTGAACTTGCACTTCTACTACTAGACCCACATCCTGGAAAAATTATTCTACCACCAATCACTTCCTGGTTAACTTATGATTCTTATTCGGTTGTGTTAGTCGCACATGGGGTTGTGGGTTCCACACTAACTCAGATATAGAATGGAGATCCTTATTCTACGTTGGACCTGTGACCTATGGTTTTCATATCATATGTGATACACAATATATCCTCAATCTACCCCATGGCACGTAGATCCTTTACCTCTTCCTCATCGCTGTCCAAGCCCTCTTGCTGCGCTACAACCCTCTTCTTATTATTCATCCTATACTGGTAGGGTCATTCGTTGTGTGTCACACTTGCATTCCTTATGATTTCCCTGGTTTTTTCATCATCCATCATGATGGGTTCCATTGCCTCCTTCTTTTTTATACTCTCTACAACCTTCTCCATTTCTCATATCTTAGTTAGTGCTTCCCCCAACTTCCCCATGAGCGCATAGTGATTTAGCTATCTGATTCCATGGTCATCACTCCTTTATCATGTAATAATATATTGATCGACGTGTAGAGTGACCTGATGTACCTCCCTCTAGGTCCCCTCAATAAATTATGCTCTGCAATAGTATATGAATTCGTTGTATTTATTGCAAACTCAATGATAAACCCCGCAGTAATGTTGTCTAACCAAAAATCCACTGCGTGCATGAATTTATTATTAACTCTTTCCAACCGCGTGATATTTTCAAAATTCCACACTACTTGCCTAATCTGGTTAGTCGGATGGGTATCCTTCAATATTAACAACCATTCCTATAATAACTGTGGAAAGAAACAAAAATATGCTTCATGCAAATCAGTTAACACATACCTCTGCAGGTACTAGCACGATGTATACTTAGAATCCTTATTTTGCACAAAACCTAACTGCTTTGTCTCTAACCATATTTTAATCTCTTGCTTAGTAGGATTCCATGGACTAAACATCCATTTATGCCACTAAATATTCTTCACCAAACCCCTTCTTGGATCTCCTTTTGAGTTCTAGTTGGCAACATAACCATTTGTCAAACTTATGGGCTGACCCAGGTTCTACCTTAGTTCTCCAACAAAACCCTTATCCCCATTATCCATTTTGGTAAACTAGAAGGCTACGCTACACACAGAGTTCACAATGCAGTCTCACACGAGATGGTTTATGGGGGACTATAGGACGTTGATCTCTGTAGTCATGGAAGGGATTGGGGTATGTTCTTTCTTACTTCTTCTTATTTCTACTTAACCATGCATTCTATTATACTATTCATCAAATCCATTCATTCATTCATTCATTTTCATATTTAATCTATTTCACACTGTAAATAAATCATTCATTCATCTATATATCCATTCAATGATAACTACATAAATAGTAAATCATTAACACACATTGCACACATGGTTTTATCATGGTTCACCCCCCTCGGGCTACATCCACAAAGATCTTCTTCTTCTTTTCTTATTCATCAAAAGGTGTTGTGCACATTACATCATAGTAAAGAGTAGTGAGGTAGACCAGGATCACATAGAGATCCACATCTTGAGACCTGACCCTTAACTACTTTGACCTCATCCAAGCTCTACAGCTCTCAAAACAAACTTC
Source organism: Picea engelmannii (assembly GCA_009831015.1). NCBI lineage: Eukaryota > Viridiplantae > Streptophyta > Pinopsida > Pinales > Pinaceae > Picea > Picea engelmannii. Next base: position 2,738,270 of record ML777259.1, on the reverse strand, counting down.
AACTCCCCAAAACTCCAAAATAGGTTCTCAAAAATAGACTTGTCTCACTAACACTCTACATAGATATTCTTATGATATTTTTCATTTTTGTCTAATATACCTCATACCCCTTATTATATTACAAAATTGGGTTAGAAACCCTTACAATGCATCCCAAAACCCTAACCCTAACTATGCTAGGTTTTTCCACATTTGCGTCGAATTTCCACAAGTCCCGCCACGCACGTTGCTTTTCCTCAAAATGTGGCATGCTCTCTTTATTGGTATGATCAACCTTGCTTGCTAATTTTTTCTCCAAACATGTCTTCTCCAATAGCCACCCACATCTAATATTAAAAATTTTAGAATTCTAATGCACATGGATCCTTTTACTCATGATGCATACAAATAGGCATACACAGAAGATGAGGACTTCAAGGAGGTGTTTCAGTAGCTACAAGGCCAAATTCATTTAAAATAAGGTGATGGGAATGATGACTATCATTTCGATAATGGTTTACTCTACAATATCGACAAGATTTGTGTTCCTAAAGGAAAATGATTACAACTTATCAGAGAGGCTAACAACTCCAAGGTTGTAGGAAATTTTGGTGTTGGGAAGAATGTTGCCAACTTATAGAGATATGTGTATTGGAATAAAATGCAAGAAGATGTAGAACATTATATTAGAGGATGTATACTTTGTTGTACTATATATCCAAACAATAGGAAGAAATGTCTATACCACCCCTTACCTATACCCACTCGACCTTGGAAAAGCATTTCCATTGATTTTGCGTGAGGTTTACCGACAACTAGGAAGGGACATGACTATCTATTTGTGGTAGTTGACAGGTTCAACAAAATGTGAATTCTCATGCCTTGTAAAAATACCATCATTGGACAAAAAACAACAAATAAGTTCTTTGAACATGTCTAGGTGCAGATAGGGATACCATATTTCTCAGGGAATTTTGGACTACGTTGTGGGATAAGATGGACACTAAGTTGAAGAGTTCTACAACATTCCATCCACAAACAGATGGGAAGACAAAAGTAGTCAACAAAAATTTGGTGCAATTTTTTAGGGGTTATAATCAGAGGCATCTGAATACATGGGATAAAAATTTGATCTATACACAACACTCTTATAATAGAGAAGTCCAAACTTCTACTGATAAGTCCCCTTTTGAAACTTTCTTTGGATATTTTCCACCTTAACCCTTAAATGTTGTATATGGAAAACAGAGAGGAGTGAGGGAGTACCTCACAGGAGATGCACTAAAGGCATAAAACATGTTGATAAGATCAGGTAGATCCATTTAAAAGTACATGAGACACTGAAGAAGTCACAGGAAAAGTACAAGGCTAGACATGGCCAACTCATAACAGAGAAAACATTTAAAGTGGGAGATAGAGTATGGTTACAACTAAATAAGGAAATACTACAAGGTTGTGGTAAGAATATAAAGGATATACAATATGGTCCTTTTTAGGTATCAGAAAAGGTGGGATATAATGACTCCAGACTCATTCTGCCCCCATACATGCGCATTTACTCAGTAGTGAATGTGGATAATCTCAATCTCTATGAGCCCTCCATGTTGGATCATGAGGAGGATAAATTACTACCTTCCATAGGGTATTTAGCGCCAAATGCTCAGGAAGATTTGGTTGAATACATATTTTTGTAGAAGCAGTCCATAACTACAAGATAGGGGCAGCATGACCTTTGGATGATTGGGTTTAAAGGACAACTTCCAAGCAAAGAAAAATGGTACTCTAGGGAGAAGGTAGAGGAAATATTTTCTCACCTCATTCAGTAAATATTTTTTGGACCAAAAGACTCCCTAAATGGGGAGGTATGACCCAGATTGGATCATTATATTATTTTCCATCTATATCACTACATTTTTGGTGGAAACATTGGAGGAATCGGCTTGCAAGGCCATTTCAAAGGCTGGTCCAAATTTGGAAATTTGGGTCCAAAAAATAGTAAAAAATTTTTAGGAGCCATTTTGAGGCATCAAATGACCGTTTTTTTGGTCTAAAAATTACTATGAAGGAATATTATAAATTCCACGTGTCGATTCCTTTCCAAAGGCATAGACTATTTGTCAATCAAAGTTTGTGTGATAAATTTATGCCTCTCGCAAGTTGACCTACCATATTGATCACCATGGTGCGATTGGATGCCACATCAACCTCCATTACTTAGACATGTGGGGCTAACCACATACTGTATTTTAAAATAACATTCTAGAAGGTCCAAAAACTTATCATAATTTAAGGTTGAGGAAGTCAAAAACCTATCCCTAGATGGATATCGGGATATGTCAAATACCATGCCATTAAGCGGAGAAGGAGTTTCATTCTTTTGCATTATATCTTGTTGCATAACTAAGAAAAACATCTGAGAGTGGTATTATGTGAACATAACATAGGATGAGATATTCTTTAGCAACCATACAGGTCACAGGTCAAAGGAAACTCCACAAAGAGTGAATCTTTCTTTGTACTTGCATCATTTCTTTACCAGAGAAAAGAGACCAGAGCATCCTCACCTTCTAGCTGGGTTTTTTCTTGTATTGGGTTTCCCAGGTCATATATTGTGTTTATTTGTGGATGGTATAAATGTGTCTTATTGTTCTCTATTTTTTGAATTTTATCTATTTTATCAGTAACTAAATATTCTGGAGATTTAAAGGAAAATAACCTTCATATCAAATATTTCAGTATTTATTAGATATGTTGTGATGAACTGTTCTAGTGGAATATCCACGGTAGGTTATAGATCATGCAATCCTTAAGTATATAGGAGTCCTACATAGCCATCTAAGAAATAAAGTGACTCTTTTCAAGCCAAGGACAATGAATGAGGTATGTGTACAAAAACAATATCTGGAAAACATCGGCCATAAGAAAGGGAAGCCAAGCGGTTCCAAGAAGAAAGAGCACCATGAAGCTTCCAAGGAAGGGAATAAGAAGTGGAAAGGGGGAAAGGATAAGAAGATGAAAACCAATACACATTAGTAAAGTATCCTAGAAACCATTGTAACCATTGCAATATTGATGGGCATACTAAGGAAAAGTGTTGGAAGCTACATCCAAAGTTGAACCCGAAGAACCATATGAAGGATGTAAAAGGAAATAACATTCTAGCGATGGATTTGAGCAATTGGGTTGAAAGCAGGTCCAATGTGGATGGGAATAGTTTTGGTACATCAATGTAGAAGGAGGTGAATTTAAGTACCCTTCATCACAAGGAAGAGAAGGAGATGACCGAAATCTTCCATATCAATATACAGATCAAGAAGACCAGCATAAACTCTCTATTGGATTATAATTCATAGGCTAATATCATAGCAATAGATATTGTTAGTAAGATTGGATTGGAGGTTTACGATCATCTTATCCCATATCCATTGGGATGGGTAAATAAGGATGTAAATATAAAGGTGATGAAACAATGTAAGATTAAATTTTTTGTAAGTATTGATTTCATTGATGAAGTGGAATTGGACGTAGTACCCCTTGACGTATGTGGAGTAGTGTTTGGAATCCCCTACATGTATATGATGGATATAATATTCATTTAGAGATCCAAATAGTACCAACTAATCAAGGATGGGAAGTCATACATCCTCAACGCACATAACAAGCCAATGATCTCACTGGTAAGTCCCAACCAAGCCAAGAAGTTGATTAGTTCTAGTAAGAAATATGATTTAATTTTCTTAAGAGAAAATCAAATTGAGGATGAGTCGATAAGAGTGAATTCATCCCTAGAGGGGTGTACTAAAGAGAAAAAACATCAGTTGGAGGAGTTTCTATAGGAATATAGAGGAGTGTTCCAAGAGTCTAAAAGGATACCGCCCAAGAGGGAAGTGGCACATAAAATACAACTATTGCTAGGCTCCCCATTGTCGAATATTGGAAAGTATAGATATTCCATTATTGAAGAAAATGAAGTGAACAAGTAGTTGTAGTATTTGTTGGAGTAGATTTTGATTCGAATAAGAACCTCACCTTGTGGGTCACCTATCATAATTGTACCAAATAAGGATGGGACTTGGTGAATGTGTATTGAAAACAAGCATTGAACAATATTACATGAAAAAATCAGTACCCTCTACCTAGGATCAATGATATGTTAAATCAATTACAAAGCAAAAAATATTTCACCAAGTTGGATCTCAAATCGGGATACCACTAGGTACACATGAAGGAACAAGACACCTGGAATATTACCTTCAATACAAGGCAAGGTTTGTATGAATGGTTTTCCATGCCATATAGATTCATTTGTTATAATCTATTTGGATGATATACTAGTTTATAGTGCTACTTAGGATGAAAAATTATCACATCTCATGTAGGTGTTAGAGACTCTGAAGAAGCACCAATTGCTGGCTAGCCTAAAAAAATGGGAGTTTTCTCAATAGTCATTGGTGTATTTGGGGTATGTGATCGATAGAGAGAAAATCAAGATAGATCTCACAAATATGGAGGTCATAATGAAGTGTCCAGTGCCTACAACTATCACTAAAGTTAGGAGCTTTGTTGTGGTAGAACATTACTTGTCAAATTTTATATAAGATTCATTTTTAGCAGTAGTTGTACCACTCCATGCCATAATAGTGAGTGGTAAGAGTTTCTAGTGGGGGAAGAATAAGAAAAAGTATTTCGATGAGCTGAAAATAAATATCAATCAAGCACCATTTCTTGCATTAACAAACTTGTAAAATCCTTTCGAAGTGGAGACAAATGCAAGTGGGTATTCCATGGGAGCAATTTTGATGCAAGGAGGATGGCCTATAAGTTATCATTGAGAAATTCTTCATGGGATCGTTCTCAACTATCTTACCTATGATGTAGTTCAAGTTGTCAAGAAGTGGAAGAACTATCTAATGGGAAATGACACCATCATCCACGCATATTACCATCTGCTATAATATTTTTAAGCCTAGAGTAAGCTACAACAAACTATACATTACAAGTGGATGGGGTATTTAAAACAATTTTGTATAGTCATCAAGTATAAGAAGGGTAACACAAATAGGTTGGAAGACATGCTTCTGAGGCCACCCACATCCAAGATTACCTCTTTGGGAAATTTGACACACATGAAGCCTTTTACCCATGATGCACACATAGAGGCATACATAGAATACGAGGACTTCAAGGAAGTGTTTTAGTAGCTATAGGGGCAAATTCATATAGAAGAAGGTGACAACAAGACTGACTATCATTTACAAAATGGGATAATCTACAATCTCGACAAGCTCCATGTCCCTAAAGGTGAATGATTGTATCTTATTAGAGAGGCTCACACCTCCAAGGATGCAGGATATTTTGGTGTTGGGAAGACAATTTCCAAATTATAAAGCTATTTGTGCTAGCCCATAATGAAAGAAGATGTATCACAATATATTTAGAGGATGTATAATTTGTTGTAACAACAAGACCATTAATAGGAGTTAAGGTCTATACCATCCCTTACCTATACCCACTTGACCTTGGGAAATAATTTCCATGGATTTGGTGGGAGGTTTACCAACAACTAGGAAGGGTTATGACTATCTATTTGTGGTAGTTGACAGGTAACTCAACCATATGTGCATTATCATGCCATGTAAAAATACCATCAAAGGAAAATAAACAACAAACATGTTCTTTGAAAAGGTTTGGATGGAATTTGGGATACCAAGGAGCATCATCTCATACATGGATACCAGATTTCTTAGTGCATTTTGGACTATATTGTCAGATAATATGGACACTAAGTTGAAGATATCTACAACATTCCATCCACATAAAAATGGGTAGACATAAGTAGTTAATAGGATTTTGGTACAACTTTTTAGGGGTTAAAATAAGAAGCGTCCAAATACTTAGGATGAAAATATGATCTACATGCAACACTCTTATAATAAAGCAACCCACACTTATACTAGTAAGTCACCTTTTGAAACATGCTTTAGATATTTCCCACCTTCACCCTTGGATGTTGTATATGGAAAACAAGGAGGAGCGATGGAGGACCTCATAGGAGATGCATTTAGAGAAGAAAAAATTGTTGAGAAGATTAGGAAACTCCATTTGCAAGTACAAGATATGTTGAAGAAGTCACAGGAAAAATACAAGGTCAGACATTATCGACACGTAACCGAGAAGTCATTCAAAGTGGGAGATAGAGTTTGGTTACAACTGAACAAGGAAAGACTATAGGGTCTTGTTAATAATATAAATTATTTGTGGTATGGACCTTTTGAGATATTGGAGAAGGTGGGATATAATTCTTGCAGACTCAGTCTACCCCCACACATGCACATTTACTTAGTACTGAATTTCAAAAATATAAAAATCTATGAGCCTTGCATGTTGGATCAAGAAGAGGAGAAGGTCCTACATTAAATAGAGGACTTAGCACTAGATTCTTAGAGAGAGTTGGAAGAGGACATAGTTTTGGAGAATCGGTCTGAGACCTACAAGACAGGGGCAACATGACCTTTGGAAGATTGGGTTGAAAGGACAACTTCCAAGAAAAGAACAATGGTACTTCAAGGCGAAGGTTGAGGAAACATTTCCTCACCTCATTCAATAAATATTTTTGGGGACTAAAATCCTCCTTAAATGGGGAGGTATGATCCATATTGGATCATTATATTATTTTTCATCTATATCAATACTTTCACAGTGGAAAAAATTATAGGAATAATCTTGCAGGGTCATTTTAATGGCAAGTCCTAGTTTGGAAAATTGGGGTCTAAAACCTTCTGTAGCCATTTTGAGGAATAAAGAATAATTTTTGAGGTTATAACTTTCATAGATTTATATTGGACACCTTGATGCAATTCCATACATCGATATCTTTCCAATGGTGTAAAAATCACTTACATCAGAGATTGTATGAAAAATTTATTCCTCTCGCAAGTTTACCTACAATATTGACCACCATGGTATGAGTGGATTCCATGAAAACCCCCATTACTCATGTATTTGGGGCTATCCACAGATGGAATTTCTAGAAGATTCTAGAAGCTGAAAAAATTATCGCAATTGATGGTTGAGGAATTCAAAACCCTACCCCTAGAGTGGCTATTCGGCTATGTTAAATATTGAGCCGCTAGGAGGAGAAGGGGTTCCATTATTTAGCATTGTATGTGTTCCATAGATATTTTGTAGTGTCCATACAAGCCATAGTGTCAAAAGAAACTCCACAAAGAGTGTGTCTTTCTTTGTAATTGCATTACAAGAAAAGAGAGCAGAGTGGGCTCAAATTCTATTTGGGTTTTCTCCTCTATTGGGTTTCCCAGGTTATATCTTGTGTTTATTTGTGGATGGTGTGTGATTTTTTATTTTTGTTCTCTATTTTTCACAATTCATTTATTTCATACATTTAAGAATAAAACAAATAATTAAATAATTTGGGATATAAAGGAAAATAACCTTCATAGTAAATATTTTAGTATCTTATTAGATCTGTTGTGAAGAAATGTTCCAGTGGAATATCCATGGTAGTTTACATATCACAAATAAATATGTCTAATCTTATCTATGATTTTTTTTTTCTTTCAATGCTTCTCCTATGGTCTATTACCTCACCCCTTATTGTTCATATACACCATCTAAGGGAAAATACAACAAATACCCAAATCAAGTTTAAAAAATATACTTAATTGTAGAAGTATGGACTGCTTTGTTATAAAATTGTTGAATTTAAATCAAATTTTCATCTTTGGTCCTTGTACTCTTTTGATTGTAACCAATAAAATGTTGAATCTATGTCATATTCATTACTTCTATATACCCTTTTGTCTATGGATGGAAATATGTGGATCTCTTTGACTTGGTGTCAATATTCTCCCAAAATGTAGTGTTCGGGTTCTTTAATCACAAGAGTGAGAGAAAGGGAGTCCCTTAACTACCCTGGTAAGCTAACAAGGCATAACAAAAATATGGTTGGCAAGTTAGTGGACTTGCAAGTTATAAAAAAAAAATACAAATTAAGAAAATAGAAAATAAGAATAAGAAACAAACTAAACTAACATAAACAAGTGATGCATGAAATTGGACACATGGAATGGTTACCCAATAGAATTGAATCTTTGAATTGAGTGCACCAAGAGGAGAAATATAGGACAATGAATCCCCTATTCCTCTTAAGGGAGGGTCTTTTGATCCCTAAAAAACTAGAGCTATCACTCTCCAATGGTGAGTCTACAATAGTGAAAAATACCCAAGGCTTATCTTCACAAGAGGTGTAAAGCTAGCTCAATGCTACACTTGCTCAAACTTATGGCTCAAGGGAAAGATGCATTTCTCCAAGAGAATTTGAATAACATAACAATGATATGGATTCTTCTTCGTTTTTTCATAAAATGATCCTGTATTTATAGGAGGATGGAAAGATATTTCTAAACTAGTTACAAGTCTGGATGGGAGGCATTTGGAGGTACCTCCCATCCCTTTCAGTGATCCCAAGGCATAATTTGGGGGGCATTTTGGGTATGGGGGATATCCACTCCATCCCAGAACTGGTTGAGGCCCAACCAAAATAATCAATGTGTTGTTTCTGCATCTGCACGGGTTTGTCGATTTCCAGTGGTGCACTTCACACACTGTGCGTGTTGTACATCATGTTATCCTGTGTGAATATGTGTGCACTGTATTTTTTGAATACACGTGGAACTTCAAAACAATTTTGTACAGTTTTGTGGGTATCTTTCCAAATTGAATGTGATCCTTCCATAATTATTGTTAGTATTACATGTTGGGTTTTCCATCCATTATTTGCATTTTTCTAAGCAATTTTTTGGTGATAATAAATGCCCCCTGATGTGTGAGATTAGGAGCATATGTATAGCTGAAATACATCAATGTTTATTTCTGTTTAAATTGTTGTAACAATAGGAGAGTTGTAGATGTTGTTGAAGAGGGATTGTAAGAACATCCCGTCGAAGGAAGAGGTGATTCATAGTAGTGTCAAAAATTCTTTGAAAATTGAAATGTAAAGCTGTATCTTTGTACAAATGAGGGAGGCATGCCCCATTCTCATTTCAGAAAACCAAAACAATATCAATGTAATTGAAAAATGTTGATGAAGTGGATATATGCATCACCCTTAGGGGTGTGAATAATGGCAAATGATTGTTCTTTGGAATGAACTAACTCTGAATCGAGTGGTGAATAACTCAGAGACATTGATAGCCTTTCAAATTCACAGGTCTTCATCTGCTACTGAAAACTGCAATGGTTGCATAGTAAGACCCACTGTAACATGAAACGTTGTCAAAGTTGAATGTTATGGGGATCAACGACACTAGAGAGAAATGAGGAATATTTCTCTGTCGTCCGAGACTACTCATTGATAGTGGAATGAGAGCCAACATATTTCCACATTCCTGTAAACTTGTTGATGTTGACACAGAAGGTGACGTGACTGGAAGAAGAAAAAGGCTTCTTGACATTTGATTTATCAAAATGGTATCAGGAACTATATTGGTGACATGGATGAAAATGAAACTGGAGGGGACACAAGAAATATCCTTGGTTTTGGGAAAAAAGAGGATGGAAGCAACCAAAAAACATGATCTGGTGTCAGGGGTATGACCAAATATTTAGGTAAACTATATTGAATGTGTAAAACTGCAAAGGAGTGGATGATGGGATAAAATATAGATTTTGGAGGAAAAGGATGTCGGTGATTGTCAGTATTTTTCTAGGGTAGGGATAAATTTTCAGAGGTGATGATGAAAATTAAGTTCCCCAACTAAGGGCGACATGGGTTGTTGTGTGCCAAGGAAAAATATGCCACTCGTTGTGATGGAAAACATATATTATACCTGTTGAAACTTGAAATGTTCTTTATACAGTTACCAAATAAATAAAGAATAATTGGGTTGAAAGTACACATATATAAATGGGTGCCCCAATGAAGTGTGGCTTGGAATCATGGGGCATAAGTAGGGGAATGTAATTGATGAAGGGCATGGGCCCCATGGGTGGGTTTCTGTACCAGGTATATGAATGGAGGATGAAATTGTAGATGGGAAATGGATGTTGGATGATATGGAGGGTTAATGATAATGTAGAGGTGCATTTAATGTAGCCAAGAACATGATTTTGGAGTCCATAATGGGGTGGTTAGATTGATGATGAGGAATAAGTATGAGGTTCTTACTTTGGGGTGTAACACTAGGAGGAATCTCGATCCTAATCGATAGAAAAAAATGAGTGTCAATATGCCAAGGGGTAAATATATGTGGGACAAATCATGGAGGTGAGAATGCTAGTGATTGATATTAGTTGAATGCAATGGAGGTGATGGTACCGTAAAGCTGGGTGTGGGGATCCTAAGGATAAATGTCAAGGGGTGTAATTGGGATATCCAGTTGTTTGCAGAGGGTGTGAGTGCATGCCATATTTGAACATATACCTAAAGGGTCCATAGGGTGGCAAATATTGAATGGGTTTCATATTGCTTTACCAAGAACCTTCACACTCAAACATCAAATACCTGAAGTGAAAAATATCTAATGATAAAGAACATATGAAAATGAGCTTACCTGAGCTTTCAAAATTGGTGGGAAAATGGTCCCTTGATGAAAATTTTGGGTGCCCCTGGAAGGAGGCCAAGGAACAATGATTTCCTAGAAGAGGTAGGAGGGTAGGGAACGATGTGTTCCTAGAAAAAGACACTCCTTAAGGGAGGCCAGGGAACCATGAGTTCATGAAAAAGGAAATCTATAAAGGAGGTCATGGAACAATGAGTTCCTAAAAAGGCACTCCCTGAAGGAGGCTAGGGAACCATGGGTTCCTGAACAAGGCCCTCTTTAATGGAGGCCAAGGAATGATAGGTTCCTGAAAAAGGAACTCCTTGAAGGAGACCAGAGAACAATGAATTCTTGGAAAATGAACTCCTTGAAGGAGGCTAGGGAACCATGGGTTCTATAAAAAGGAACTCCTTGAAGGAGGTCGTGGAACAATGAGTTCCTAGAAAAGGAACTCCCTGAAGGAGACCAGGGAACCATGGGTTCTCAAACAAAGCACTCCCTGAAGGAGGCCATGGAACTATGGGTTCCCAAGCAAGGCACTCCCTAAGGGAGGCCATGTTTCCCAATGGGGGTAACTGAAAATGAGCAAGGCTAAGGGGGCCTTGCCACAAGAAGTAATGAAACTATCTTGGTGGATCATTCTGATTAGTCCATGTGGCTTGTAATCACATAATGTTTGGGGGCTTGTAATCACATGATGTCTGGGGAACTAGACACAATGTTGTGGTATAGGGGTCCCTAAAAAGGGTATATTGTTGGTTGTTGTTGTGTCAAGAGCTAGGCCTTATGGGACCAAGGTGGGAAGTGGTACTACCCCCTATATTATGATATGAGGACTGGGGGAAGGGTTGTTTCCAAATACCCAAGATTATGGACCAAAGGTAAAATAACAGGCAATTTAAAGTTGAACATCCACAAAAGAGGATCTGAAATAGTGTATCAGATCCATTATTTTGTGTAATATCTATTGTGGGGGTTGGTAATTTAAACTGTGTTGAAACATATCGTATATGGGAATGATTGGTAATCATGGAACTAGATTCCCTGATATCCCTATCAGTGAGAAGAGATGACCTTATTTGAGAGGGAGTAATGAACTTATAAAGGGAGGTAATATTAGAGGGTGCATCAATTGAATTGTTAGCATCCTTCCAATAGTGGATAGGAGAATCTAGATGGAGGTTATCACTATGATCACTGAAATAATTAGTGCCTTCAAAGAATTATTCATCTTCTGGGAAGAGTATAATTGAGATTCCATGGTTTCTTTTGGGTTTGGGGGAAGAAGCATGGTTGGTTTCCACTAAGGATGAATTAATCTTCCCAACCTCCAAGCCCAAGTGGTGAGGAGGTGGTTCTAGAATCATGGGATAATTTTTGAGGGGTTTTGATGTTGCACGACTAGTGACAGTGGACATGTAGTGCATGGAATCAATTCGAGCAACATGATGTGGGATTCTATTATGAGAATCCTAAGGGGGGGGGTCAGTGTAAGAGAGTTGATCAATGGTAATGATGTGTCCCTCATGTGGTAATATCAGGACTCGAAAGAGGGAAGACACCACAACACTCATGGTATAGATGAAATCATGGCCCAGGAGAATATTGTAATCCACTAGATGATCCATGACAACTACATTGATCAAAATTGTCTTACCACCTAACTCAATGGGGAGATTAGGTAAGATCCCTATGGGGGAACATAATCTACCATCAAAGTATCTTAAATAATTCATTTATGGGATAATATTAGGGGAGCCTATTTGTTTCCAATTTGATGAGGACATAATGCATGAGGATTCCCCGTCATCTATAATACACCAATAAACTGTAAAGGTGTTAACGATGACCCATATTTGAAACATGGTAGAAGATGGAAGTCATGCTTGGATAAGTTGATCGTAATCAAGGGTGATGGCCCATGATGGGTGTGGGTATACACTTCCATTTTCATGATAAGGACATGTTCTAGTATACATTGTGGTATTAGAGGTGGAAGGGGTGCCCCCAAGTCTACATGACTAAGTATTAGTCGTGAGGTAGATTGGCTGTGGTGGGGATTACCCATGTGAGGGGTAACAAATGATGTCAAGATGCATGGAACCTCACCTGATGGAGTAATGGGTTCATGTTGGGAGAGGGGGCACATCGAAGTAGTGTAAGGAGAAATACTAAGAGTTTATTTTGATGTGTTCACTCCAAACGAACTGCTTGGACTAGCTCTGGAGTGAGTTAAGAGATTGATGGGCTAGGTGATCATAGATATCACAAAATAGGAAAGGGTAATTAGTCCATGTATGGGTGGTATATCTATGCTTGGTTTGGTTGTATTCCTGGTGGGCACTATGAGTTCCCTCATCTATACAAGCATTTCCCCCATGCCATGGGCACTGATAGTAGGTGTTTCTCTTCTTACTCCGTATGTGTGGTGGATGGCCAATATAACTAGGAGAGGGGGCCTAAGTTTATCCTAACTGGGAATAAAAGGATGGGGTTATATATGGTATGTTTTTTGGTCCTTCCATGGTGGTTGATGGTTGGAGATCCAATTCCTGAAGAGGAAGGGCTACTAGATGGGTGGATTGCTCTGGATAATGGTGCTTAGAGAGGTGGACCCAAGCAAAGAAAATTATAAAACAATGGCACTCATTGTGATACAGGAGCATTGCTCCACCCCAACAACGCGTCATCTAGACAACACATCAAGCACATTCAAGGAGGGGAGAGGCACCAACCCTCCCATTTTCCCCTCATTTTCAAATTTTAGGTTGTAATTAAATGTTTGTAAGGATGGAAGAGCCACGCTGATACCTTTGAGAATATAGGAGACGATTTAAACTTTAATGGATGACAAGATGATGAGATCTAAATCCGATTTAGACTATATAGGGAATTGAATGAAATTGAATGTAATTAATGAGAGTAGGGAGCTTGGAGGGAAAGGCTCAAGGAGCCCCTCTTTTGTAAAAGATCTTTGTATCTAGATTCATTAGATTAGAAAAGATAGGAAGTGAAAAATAGAAAAGGAGAAGAGACAACTGAGACTCTGTTGCAATCTAGTCTTTGTAACCATTGTACAAACATTCTGATATTAATACAAAGCAATTTTTCCTGCCCATGAGTTGTATGTGTGTGTTTATGCATTTGAATGTTGTGTTTTATGTGTTTATGAGTTTATGTTGTAGATGTATGTGATAGGTTCCATATGTAGGGATAGATAGGATTTTCTATCTGTGAGTTTTTTAAATTTTTTCTGGGTTCTTTAGGCTGTGCAAGAAGTGCACAACCTAACATTGGAAGTTCTGTAGCTAGTGCAAGGAGTGCGCATATGAATCTCGAATCGAGTTCAGGAGAGAACGTGCCAGGAGGGCACACCAGAATAGTTTACGAACTTAGGGGGATCCTCAGATTTACTGAATACTCTGGAGGGAAGACTGTGCAGAGAAGGCACATAAGAGAGAAAAAATAATTACTGAGGATTCTGTAGATCTCTTCTAGGTGGGCATCGAGCGAGTGCAAGGAGTGCACAAAGGAACTTTGTTTCTAGTTCATAGAGAAGAGAAGTGTTGGAGGAGAAGACACTTACAGGGTTGTTGAACACTCTAGAGGAAGACCTGTGCAAGGAGTGAACTAGGTCAACACTTAGACGAAGTGTTGAAAGACAACCAATTGAAGGTCGGTCAAGCACAAGGAGTGTGCAGAGGAGAGAACTATTTCAAGTTCGAATGCTCAAGAGGTCGAGTGCAGAGTGTGACAGGAGGGCACAAAAGATTATTTTGAAAGATGCAGAAGGGTAGGATCCATTGGGATACTGGGAAAGTTCGAGAATATCATAATAGATAGTGCAAATAGTGCACAACGGTCATACTTATTCCAAGTCCCAAAGCTCAGGAGGAGTAGTGCAAAGTTGCACGCAGAGTGCAAGTGTGCACCAAGGTGAGCTCAAATTCCATTGAAACAATCTTAGGAGGGAAAACAACATTTAGACCCAATACATCAGGGCTCGCAGGAGGTATTTTGAAGGTGAAGCCTTTGAAATGATTGAATTCTTCCAAGTCGGGAGAAAGTGCAATCTCAGGAGGAGGAGCGACAACTGTCGTCAGATCAGTTGCAAGGAGGATATTTGAACCATTGAATCTCATGTCGTGACACTCAGAAGAGTGCACAGTAGAATCGAACTTATGAAGTCCCAAAGTTCCAAAGCAGTCGGAACCGTCCATCATCAAGGTTGATAGGTGGAATCAGATCCGAGAGTTTGAGAATTCAAACCTCAAAAGATTTGCAAGGAGAAGAGTGAAAACTCACGAAGTCCGAGTTCGCGAAGGTGATCACAGTTGTTGGCTGGAAGGAGAGCATGGACTGTAGATTTGGTCCTGAAGAACTCGCTAGTTCGGGTTTCAAAATAAGGGAGATGAGAAGTCTTTCGATATTCCAAGACACGAAGTCCCGAAGCGCTCGAAAGTGGACCTCGAGTAATATCCCGAAGTTATATTGGAGGCGTCCATGGGAAATGAGCTAGCACATGCTAGGCTCTTGTTCGGGAATTTGGGAGTTAGGAGAGTCAAGGTTGGCTCACATGAAAATACCCGACATGAGAAGTCACGAAGTGCCTTTTGGTTAGGCGTGTGGTCACAACTAGTGGTCATGTGGAGGAGGCTTGCGCCCAATGCTAGTTCACGCGGGCGGAGTTTCATAAGAACCTATGGATTATTTCTTGGAGGTTCCAACAGGGACCCAAAGAGTTGCTTCAGCTCAGCAATTAGGAATATCCTATACTGGGAGGTCAGCAGACCCCGCTGAGGTGGGGGCACTACATCACATTGGTGTGTTCTAGTCGTACTGATGTGTCGAAAAAATTGTGAACACCTCAAAAGATTGGGGGGAGTAAAGAAACTCAGAGGATTGGCTCAGTGCAGAGGTTCAACGGATTAAAATGTATGCAAATACAAAGTGTCGTGTTCAAGGGAAACCGTAAGAGTGACTTGTAACGTTCCCAAAAACTGGTTGGCTTGCCTCCTTCAAATTCCCCCCCATCCAGATAGACGAGTACCTCTTTTTGATTTAACGAGCTCGAGGAGGGTAACACATGCTCGATATAAATCACCTTCGGTAAGTCCCTCTTCCTTTATTTAACGAACTAGAATAAGTAAGGGTTCGGTCCCATATGGCCCCTTCAATGTATGATTGTTTAACGAGTCACAAGAAGGTAAACTCGGTGATTTTTCATGTTTAGAGAGTCTGAAAAGAACTTAAAGATGACTCCAGTGTTGTCATTTTTCGTAATGTCAGTCTCGCGAGGCCGAAAAAGATATAAATTGTCACTCTAAAGATGCCCTTTCAAACCTTTTAATGAGAGGGAAAGGAAGCAAGATCACTCGACAATCTTTTCATGTTTAGAGATCCTGAAAAGAGATTAAAGGAGACTCCAAGGGGTTCCTTTTTCATATAACCATGCAAGTACGAAAAAGAGATAAAATTTTACTTGGTTACATTCTCATGTATTTATGAGCATGAGAAAGAAAAAAGACTAAGCTTGGTATTGGTTTCATTTTGAAACAAGCTTGAAACAAAATTAAACAATGCTTGTAAATTCCCAACGTAATTTCCAAAGGTTGGCATACCCATGGATGGTTGTTATTGTTGGATTACTGAGATGGGGGGTGAATCAGTAATAGAGAAATTTAATCCTTTTAAACCATATAATCCAAGTGTTGTATCAATGTAGCATTATCATCCAATAACAATAGAGTAAATAAGCAATGAACAAATGAACAATCATACGCATACACAGTACACCAGTTTTTTACGTGGAAACCCAAAGTGAGAGAAAACCATGGAATGCTTTTTCTTATATGTCTTGAAGAATCACATTCATTGGAAGCACCAACTTCCTTTGTTTTCCAGCTGCAACTGGAAGGAGGCTCCAACCCCCTAGTTTCTCAGGCTACAACCTGAGGGAAGCTCCAACTCCCCAATTCTCTATATACAACCAGAAGGAGGCTACAACCCCCTATGTTCTCCAGCTACAACCACCTATCCTTTCCCCGTCCAACCACCCTGACATAGAAGTAGAATGATGGAACCACTTTCTAACTATCACTGTGAGATATACTGTTGTAATCTTGTACCAATCAACCTGTACCAAACAACATGTACCAATAACCTGAACCATGCATCAACCATGCATCAACCTATACATCAACCTGTAATCAACCTGTACCATAAACAAGTGCATCAACCATGCACCAACCTGTACCTCAACTTGTACCATGAACAAGTGCATCAACCATGCACCAAACCTGTACAAGTAACCTGTCACAACAACCTGTCACAATAACTTGTCCAAACAACCTATCAAAACAACCTGTCTCATCAATTTTATCAACCAAATCAGATCTACTCACCAATATCAATCACCAAGACAACTCTCAAACATATGCATCAACCAAGTATAACACAACAACTCATAATCATCACCAAGATCAATATGTGCTTCTAATAAAACAAGTATGCTACATCATCGATAAACCATGTGTCAACAATACTGCTAACAAGTGCCTCCAACCATGTACAAAGTATGTATCAATCATGTATCAACTACTCATCAACTATGAAACATCAATATGTACGAACATCATCAACTATACACCTTATGTATGTGTCAACTCATCAACTACTTGTCTCAATCATGTACCTGACATGTACCTCAACCAAATGCCCTCATCAATTTCATCATCCAAATATTATTTGTAACTCTATAATATAATTGGTTTATATGATCACATACCTGCAAACCTTCCTTAACTTTAACAACAAGAGACTAGCATTTTCTTCAAACTTTTCTTTAGTCTCACATAACTAGTTTTGGATTAGTCAACACCCCTAACTTGAAATAATAATAACTTTGTACCTGTAATTAATAAAGATCTGAAACTGATACAAAATGTTCTTCAGTGTGTTTTATTCAATTCCTCCAGGTATCACTACTTGGAACCTCTTAGAAAATGAGTTATAGAAAAAATGACACACCTTGTTGAATTCATGCTTATTCTAGAGAGCGACCTTGTAGAGCGTGCCCTGCACGAAATATTCGTTGAATTGATATGAAACTATTACAAAATATACTTCAAACTGTAATCTAACCAATAAAAAAATTCTTACTAAATTTGGATCTGTTATGAAGAAGTTATGACGTTTTTACCCGAAACACCTGTTTTTGACTAGTTTCAGGACTAGCCACAAACCCTATTTTCCACGGAGTGTAACTCCAAAAATAAAACGACCCACAAGATGAATTTTTTAACACAGATACTTGTATATGTTTCCTCAATGGAATATCAATTTCATGTTCTGAATCTTTCTAGAAAAAAAGGTATTGTGAAAATGGTGATATGACCTGAAAAAAACATACCTTAGAAAGCATCATCAAAAGAATTTATCCTTCCTTGAATTTTACGCTTATTTTCTTCACTTTCCTTAGACATTCAGCTTAGATACCCTTTTTTTACCTCATAAACCTATATTTATTCAATATTCTCAAGTGTGTCTTAAATGAGAGTGCCTTTCCTTTTATTTATACTCTCCAAGTAGCTTCCTTAAAAACATGTTCTAGGTCACTTTGCCCACTTTCCTTATTTTAGTGTTAACCCACTTCTAATTTCTCCATTAAATTTATTATTGAAATAATTTATTTTGTATTCAATTTTAATTATAATACACTAATAACTTCACTTTATTATTTACCTTTTAAAATCTCTTAAACCACTTTGACTACTTTGACCTTTTGGGGCTTCTAGATGACATATGAGGGTCCTCTAACTTCGTAAGGCCATAACTCTCAAACCGTGAGGAGTTATGTGACATTCCACATACCACCAGAAATGGAATGACATGTAATATTCATATAGAATAGTATTACCTAAAAATATATCAAAACGCATACCGTTATCCATCAAACAAACTTGTTTCCATTACCCAAACATGGGTTCTCCAACTTCTCATGGACATAACTATCTAACTGTGAGGAGTTATGTGATGTTCCACATACCACCAGAAATGGAATGACAAGAAATATCCATCGAGGATAGTCTCACTAAAAAATTCACTAACCTTCATCTCATTATTCCACAAATAATCATGTGTTCTCTAACCATACTTCTAGGATAACTCAATCCGCAAAGCGTCTTCCCGTGAGGGATTTCACCATAAGGGGACCACTTTGGAGTTCATTCATTTGTACTTATTATCAACCATGGAAAGACAATAATGAGTCATATTTACATCATAAAAACTTGGGTCCATTACCAAAATCTTTGTGCTACTGGAATTCTCTACCGTACTTTCTCCAAGGGTTGACATCAATCTACAATATCACTCTCCAATAGTTGACATCAATGAAAACCAACAATCCATCAACCTAAGCCAACTGTATGACAATCTCCTCCTTTGGCATTGATGGCAACACCAACATTGATGGCAACACTTAGTCATGATAACATTAATTCTTATACTCTTTATCAATGTTTCTATCTCTCCCCCTTTGACATCAATGGAAAAGGGTATCTCCCTTTGGTGTTGCTCCCCCTAACTAAACTCACCTTGTGACTACTCCCCCTGTCTACATGCCTTTGATTTTTATTTGTGTTTATAATCCTATGATTACTCTCTTTCCCTTCATATGAATAATATCTCCCCCTTTTGATAAAGGGTATCACTTTGAAGTCATATCTCTCATTCTTCCCTTGTGACAATCGCTCCCTTGGAAACATGCCTCTATGCTCTCTCTCCAAGAATTTACCTTTTTCATCTGATAAATCTCCTCCCCTTTGTCCTATTTATGGTGCTTCCTCGTGTACATCTAAGACATATAAGATAATCATTCAAAAGTATTCATTTTGGAGTAGAAATTACTCCTAGTCTCTAGTGAAGATATTCAAAGGCTTCCTGTGGAAGTGGTTTTGTAAAGATGTCTGCCACTTGTTCATTTGTGCCCACATACTCAACTATGATGTTCTTTTCTGCAACCTACTCCTGTAGAAAGTGATACTTGATTGGAATGTGCTTCGCCTTGGAATTCATTACGAGGTTCTTTGAGATAGTGATGGCGCCTGTATTATCCCAATAGATTGGAATGGGCTCATCATACTCAACCTGTATATCTGCCAGATTTTGTTTCATCCAAAGAACCTGTGTACAACATGATGTTGCTGCAATATACTCTGCCTCAGCTATAGATAAAGATACTTATGTTTGTTTTTTTCTTAGCCATTATACTAAACACTCACCCAAGTAGAACGTTGCTCCATTAGTGCTTCGTCGATCATCAATACAACCTACCCATCTGAATCTGTGTAGGCAATAAGTGACATATACTTTCCTTTCAGATACCATAATCCAAACTATTATGTTCCTTTGAGATATTTGAAAATCCTCTTCACTGCTAATACATGTGATTCCTTTGGTGCTGCTTGAAATCGTGCCACCTGTCCAACTGCCTAGATTACATCTGGTCTGAATGTTGTCACATATAGTAAGCTACCAATCATGGACCTGTATTTCCTCTGGTCTATAGAATTTGAATCACCATCTTCTCTCAACTTGCAATTGGTTTGCATAGGAGTGGTAATTGGTTTGCAATCTTTCATTCTGAACCTCTTTAGCATTTCTCTAATATACTTAGTTTGAGAAATAAAAATTCCTTGGCTTCTTTGACATATATGAAGACCCAAAAAGAAGGATAGTCCTCCAAGTAATAACATTTCAAATTAATTCTGCATATCCTTTGCAAATTTCTGGCTTAACCTATCATTATTACTTCCAAAACAATATCATCAACATAAATTCCAATTAATAAAATATTACCTTGAGTTACCTTGATGTAGAGGATGTTGTTTGTGCTTCCTTTCCATAGTTCGGAGGGAGTTTTGTCATTGTTGTTTCTAAGCATTACTCTATTTTGAATGTGAATTGATGTATGCACTGCATGTGTCTAAAAAATATCTGTCAATTTGGAATCCATTAGCATTGTTCGATCCATTTCCTGTGTAATTATCATCCATTATGATAATGTTCATTTTTCTTTGAACCACTCTCTGAACCAATATATGAATCCATTATGTCATCCACTATCATATATCTATCCAAACCTGCTAAGTGTTCTTATGAATCCATATCTGCCATACTGTCCAAGACTCTAATTACGCAATTGTCCATAATGTTGACCCATTTATCACTATACTATCATGAAGTCTTGATTAATCTATCAAACTTTACTTTTGCTAATTGATTACTCTGAATCTGTCTTCTCAAACTCTGCAAGTTGCTTGAAGGATGGTTTTTTGGTCTATCACGACTATCGCATAGACTCCACTTGTCTAATATTCATATTACTTGGGAGTCTCTAAGTCGGATGGCTCAGAACAATTCCTGCTCTGATGTGTATTCATCATCATCTTCATTGGTATATTCATCATCATATTCATTGGTAGATTCATTATCTCTCTGAGCTCTGACTTGTTTCTTTCTATCTGTGGATTCATCCTTCACTGCAATGCCTGAAAGTACAATCTCTTGAACCTGTTCATTATTTACCTGTCTTTCCTTTCTTTCAGTTATTTTCCAAACCTTTCTGTATCTGACATATTTCAAATTCTCTATAGAATTTTCTTCATCTCGTTTTATTGCCAATATTACAATCTCTGGTACCTGGGCTTTGTTCACCTGTTCTTCCTGTTTTCTTATCCATACTTTCTTATATCAGATATCAGTATTCTCTTTCATGGAAGTATCGATCATGCTTCTACAGTCACTGGCTATGTGTCCATAGTTATGAAATTTGTAACACTCAATGTTACATGCGACCACATAGGCACGGTCTTCTTGAACATTTCTTTTATAATCCCTGCAATCTGCAACCTTGTGTCCAAAGTTAGTGCAATAAAAACAATGACCAAAAAATAAATTTTCATACCTGGGAGTGAATGATCTTCTTTGTGGCGTAGTCCTTCTGAATTTTTTCCTTGACTAATCATGATCATGATTGAAGCTTCTTTGTGGCTTGAACATGGATGGTATTCTTGAAGATGTATCTTCAATAGTTTTCTTAGATTCTAGTTGACCATGATTCCTTCTTTTGAGTACTTCTGCATAACTCTTTCTATTTTCTTCATTCTTATTTTCTAGCAACGTAGAGTGTTTTTCTTCATTCTCTACAACTGATGTGGATGTTTCTGTCTCTTCAATGTTCTTGTTGAGCTTGATGATTTTGACTCTTAGTGTGACAACTTCTTCTTCAAGATTCTCAACCTCTTCTTCTTTCTTCGTTATCTGAGACTTCATGACCTCTTCTGTTCTCTTTGCTTCTTCAAGTTGTATTTTCATTGTAATTATTTCTTCTTCTAGTCTTCTCTCTTCTTGAGAAAACTCTTCCTCAAGTTGGTTTAAGTCATTGGTTCTTTCCTTGAGATGATCCATCAATATATTTTCTCTCTTTTCAGCTTCTTCCTTTTGTGTTGCTATGTTGGCTTCTAAACATTTCTTTTGATACTCTAGAATTTCTTCAATTCTTCTGGCCTCTTCTAGTTGAGCTCTTAAATTCTTGATGACCTGCTAATATTTTTTAGAACCTTGAACACATTGATTTTGCTTCATCAATTATTTATTGGATGACATGTTTTCTTCTCTTTCTTTCCTTAGATATTTAATTGCACTGATCAATTTTTCTCTGTAATCAACTTATGCTTCATCATACTCTTCCTCTTCTGATTCTGTCTAACATGATGAGCATCTTTCTTCTTGTTTTTTATTTGCATCTTCTTTGGAATTTTCTGAATATGCGATGGGTGAAGAATATATGTCATGTAACTTATCCCAAATTTCTTTAGCTGATGAACATTTACCAACCTTTTCTCTTACCAGTTTAGGTAATCCTTCCCAGATGAAATCCATTGCTACTTTTTTATTCTTCTTCAATTCCTTCTTGGCTGCAGTCTTTTCCTTTTTTGAACTATCATATCCTGTAACAACTGATAGCCAAATATAATGTCACTGTCCCTATAAAAATACTTCCATCCTTCTGCTCCACATATCATACTTAAAACCATTCTTACCATTAAACATTGGTACTCCATTCTCATAATAATCCATGATATCCTTCCAATGGTTAAACTGTTTCCTGAAGGAACCTCAATTTGATACTAATTGCTGGATTACTGAGAGGGGGGTTGAATCAATAATAGAACAATTTAATCCCTTTTAACCATATAATCCAAGTTTTATACCAATGTAGCATTATCATACAATAACTGTAGAGTAAATAAGTAATGAACAAATGAACAATCATACACATACATAGTACACCAGTTTTTTACGTGGAAACCCAAAGTAGGAGAAAACCACAGAATATTTTTTCTTATATGTCTTGAATAATTACAGTCATTGGAAGCACAAACTTCCTTTGTTTTCTAGCTGCAACTGGAAGGAGGCTCCAACTCCCTAGTTTCTCAGGCTACAACTTGAGAGAAGCCCCAACTCCCCAATTCTCTGGCTACAACTAGTAGGAGGCTACAACCCCTTATGTTCTCCAACTACAATAGGAAGGTAGCTACAACCACCTGTCCTTGCCCCGTCCAGCCACCCTGATGTATAAGTAGAATGATGGAACCACTGTCACACTATCACTATGAGATATACTGTTGTAAACCTGTACCAATCAACCTATACCAAACAACTTGTACCAATAACCTGAACCATGCATCAACCTGTACATCAACCTGTAATCAACCTGTACCATAAACAAGTGCATCAACCATGCACCAACATGTACCTAAACCTGTACCATGAACAAGTGCATCAACCATGCACCAACCTATACCTCAACCTGTACCATGAACAAGTGCATCAACCATGCACCAAACCTGTACAAGTAACCTATCACAACAACTTGTCCAAAAAACCTATCAAAACAACCTATCTAATCAATTTTATCAACCAAGTCATATCTCCTCACCAATATCAATCCCCAAGACAACTTTCAAAGATGTGCATCAACAAAGTATAACACAACAACTCATAATCATCACCAAGATCAATATGTGCTTCTAGTAATACAAGTATGCTATATCATCCATAATCCATGTGTCAACATTACTATTAACAAGTGCCTCCAACCATGTACCAAGTATGTACCAATCATGTATCAACTACTCATCAACTATGACTCATCAATATGTACCAACATCATCAACTATACACCTCATGTATGCGTCAACTCATCAACTACTTGTCTCAACCATGTACCCGGCATGTACCTCAACCAAATTCCCTCATCAATTTCATCATCCAAATATTATTTGTAACTCTGTAATATACCTGGTGTATATGATCACATACTTGCAAACCTTCCTTAACTTTAACAACAAGAGACTAGCATTTTAATCAAACTTTTCTTTAGTCTCACATGACTAGTTTTGGATTAGTCAACAACCCTAACCTGAAATAATCATAACTTTGTACCTGTAATTAATAAAGATCTAAAATTGATTCAAAATATTCTTCAGTGTGCTTTATGCAATTCCTCCAGGTTTCACTACTTGGAACCTCTCAGAAAATGAGTTATAGCAAAAATGGCACACCTTGCTGAATTATGGCTTATTCTAGAGAGTGACCTTGTAGAGCGTGCCCCACACAGAATATTTGTTGAATTGATATAAAAATATTACACATCATACTAAATACTGTACTCTAACCAAAACATTTGGTCTTACTGAATTTTTATCTGTTATGAAGAAGTTATGATGTTTTTACCCAAAACACTTGTTTTTGACTAGTTTCGGGACTAGCCACAAACCCTATTTTCCATGGAGTGTAAATCCAAAAGTAAAATGACCCACAAGCCTAATGTTTTACCACAGATACTTGGATATGTTTCCTCAATGGAATATAAATTTAACGGTCTGAATCATTATATGAAAAAAGTTACTGCACAAATGGTGAGATGACCTGAAAAAAACATACCTTAGAAAGCATCATCAAAAGAATTTATCCTTCCTTGAATTTCGTCCTTCTTTCCTTCACGTTCCTCATAAATTCGTCTTATATATCCTTTGGTTACCTCAGAAACCTATAGGTATTCAATATGCTCAAGTGTGTCTTAAATGAGAGTGCCTTAACTCTTATTTATACTCTCCAAGTAGCTTCCTTAAAAACATCTTCTAGGTCACTTTGCCCAGTTTCCTTATTTTAGGGTTAACCCACTTCTAATTTCTCCATTAAATTTATTATTGAAATAATTTATTTTCTATTCACTTTGAATTATAATACACTCATCACTTCACTTTATTATTTACCTTTTAAAATCTCTTAAACCACTTTGACTACTTTGACCTTTTGGGGCTTCTAGATGACATATGAGGGTCCTCCAACTTCGTAAGGCCATAACTCTCAAACCGTGAGGAGTTATGTGACATTCCACATACCACCAGAAATGGAATGAAATTTAATATCCATATAGAATGGTATTACCTAAAAATATATTAAAACGCATACCGATATCCATCAAACAAACTTTGGTCCATTACCCAAACCCAAGTTCTCCAACTTCTCATGGCCATAACTCTCTAACCGTGAGGCGTTATGTGACATTCCACATACCAACGAAAATTGAATGACAAGAAATATCCATAGAGGATAGTATCACTAAAAAATTCACTAACCTTAATCTCATTATTCCACAAATAAGCATGGGTTCTCTAACCATACTTCTAGGATAACTCAATCCACAAAACATCTTCCCGTGAGGGCTTTCACAATAAGGGGACCACTTTGGAGTTCATCAATTTTTACTTATTATCAACCATGAAAATACAATAATGAGTCATATTTACATCAAACAAACTTGGGTCCATTACCAAAAGCTTTGTGCTACTGGAATTCGCTACCGTACTTTCTCCAAGGGTTGACATCAATCTACAATATCACTCTCCAATAGTTGACATCAAAGTCAACCAACAATCCATACCAAATATCCATCAACCTAAGACAATTGTCTGACAGGTATTCTTCCCCCAACTTGAAAATCTAGCGACTTAACTCCATAATGATAATCAAAGGCTGGAGACATGCCCCCCAAGCTTCAATTCATTCACCGACATTGAAGTTGTCACCAATTTCTATACTAGATGGAGAAAAAGGATATAGGTGGATGAAAAGAAGGTTCAAATATGAGATCTAACGAAAGACTCGATTTAGTATGAGAGGTGGTTGTATCATTTTTTAACGAGCTTGACATAGGAAAAGAACTATGCTCAAGGATTCGAGTTGAATCCCCAGATTTCTGTTTCATTTTTTAATGAGCTTGTTATAGAGAGGAAAAACTATGCTCATAGCCTCTATTTCATTTTTTAACGAGCTTGCCACAGAGAAGTGAAAAATATGCTCATGACTTCTGTTTCATTTTTTAACGAGCTTTCCATAGAGAAGAAAAACTATGCTCGCGACTTCTGTTTCATTTTTTAACAAGCTTTCCACTGACAAGCAAAACTATGCTCGTGACTTCTTCTTGATCATGGATTCCAAGAGGATAACGCTCTAGAAGGACACCATGTCAAGGGAAAAAACTCGGTCATGGATTCTAAGAGATCTTCACTAGATGGAAGAGGAATGCTCCGGACGTAACACATGTCGAGGGTCACGACAAGGGTAAGGATATCAAGCTCCAATAGCCCCACCGAAGAGATCACCAAGTCAACTACTGAATCTAAGACATCGGAAGTTGAAGTCATGGGAGACAACACCATATAATTGACCTTTGGCAGGGGTGTATCGACTGCATATAAGACCCATTTAGGGAGGTCATTGGGTTGATGGTCAAGTCAGGGCCAACAAATGAAAGTTGATCAATAGTCACCATTCTTCCATCGTGCAGTAAATATATCACATGAAAAAGAGTGGACACAATAGATTTCATGGCATAGAAATAATCTCGCCCAAGGAGTAAATCGAAATCTAAGGGGTCCTGGACTACCATAACATCAATGAAGACAATTTTCCCTCCCAAAGTTACAGGAAACTGGGGAAGGATCCCTAAAGGGTGACTGGTTCTTTTGTTAAAAGAAAACAGAGTCTGGGTAACCGACACAAGCTAAGGATAACACAAAGCTTGCCAAGCAATAAAGGACAAAATACTAACGAACAAACCTTCATCTATCAGTGCATGAGGAACGTCTCGACCACAAACTTGTACTATAATCTTGAAAGGAAGGTGAGAGGGAAGACGAGGTCCAATGAGCACACCCCAAGAAAGAAGGATTTCCTCATAATTTGGAGGGGGCTTCATAGGATAGGGAGGAATGCCCCCCATCACGGTAGATTCTGTATCAATGAGAAAAACATGGGTAGAATCGGGTTTACTCTCTAGCTGGAGAGTAGGATCGATTGATAACGCCATCAAATCGACCACTTGGGTTTCATTCTCCAAGGGGAGAATGGGGTCGACAGGTGGAAATGGATCGACCGCTTGGGTTTCACTCTCTAATGGGAGAGTGGGATCGACCTAAGATGGGATCGGATCAACCACTTTGTCAATTGGTTCAAATAAGGATGTGACCAGATTGATGACATGATCAACCAGACTGACTGATGAAGGGACCAGAGCAACCACTTTGGCACTCGTCAGAGGAGGAGTGGGATTGCCCACATTGGCACTCTTCAGATGAAGGGTGGGACTGACCAATGATGATACTGGATCAGTCACTTGGGTTTCACTTTTCAAATGAAAAGTGGGGCTGATCAATGATGGAACTAGATCAACTACTTTGGTTAGTGGTTCAATCGAGGATGAAACTAGATTGGCCACCTGATCAACCAGAGTAACTGTGGATGGAACTGGATTGACCAATCTATCAACTAACAATGGGTTGGGGTAAATATTACGATAACCTTTTGGAAGTTGAATATTTTCCAAAAGAGAACAAGCCTCGTCCATACGAGGAAAAAGGTGAGAATAATGATCACCTTCACATAACATACAAGGAAATTTGACAGTTGTCTTATTCTTACCAACATTATTGTCACTAGTTGACGGGGTGTCACCAACATGTCTAGTAGGGGTCGATGACATGGAGGACCATATTTGTAAGACCTTAGAAATACCAGGTCAATCCCTCAGAAAGTGGTCACCCTTACAAAGACTACAAGGGAATTTGGGTTTCAGATTCTTCGTGGTAGTCTTATTGAACTCACCAACATTCCCAGTATGATTAACAATAGTTGGTTGCTTGGATCCAACATCTGATGTAGTTGGAGGCTTGGTCCTTTGTTTATTTTTCTTCTTCTTATTCTTTTGTTTCTTCTTCTTCTTATCCACAGAGTTACTAGTTTTAGAGATTTCACTTGGTGAAGAAGATGAAATGGAAGAAGACCTTGCAAGTGAAGAAGGTGAAGGATCAACATGAGGTTGATGCTCTTGGGGGAAAGTGATTACAACCGAAGAACTAGCTACATTCGGGACTACCTGAGTGGAAAAAAACCATATGGGCAATTCAATTGTGAGACCTGGAAGGCTCAAAGTAGCAATGTGAGGAGGAGCAATGTTTTTGTAAGAAGGAAAAACAAAAGGTTCCCTTGGAGAAGGGGTTCCTTCATTGGTCATTCCGGGAACTAACGCCATATAATAAAGATCCAACCTAGAGCCTGCTAGGGAAAACAAATAGTACACACTAAAAATCTAGTAAGAAAGCAAGAAAACAAAACCTTCTCACAATGAGCACACTAGTTGGTGATGAAATCCAACATCGTGAGAAAAATGTAAAAAGGGGCTGATATAGAGTGGGTGGAAAAGTTACGTTGACGACCTACTTAACATACTTACTCCTTGGTGCAAGCTTCCATGCAGTAATTGTGGATTTACACTCCAAGGAGCCCGAGTGAGTTTGCCAACGTCGATTCCAGGTACCGTGAAGACTTTCCCCTCCACATTCACCTTGTGTAAAGACCCTAAAGAGATAGGCCGCTAAGGTTACCAACTACAACAATGATGCCTGGGGAAACAATTGACAGTCCGATCCACGTGCAAGGGCATGGTATCTAGCCTGAAATCAACTCAAAAGGATTCCACTCATCATTGTGGGTATACATTTCAAGACACCCCCATAATACGCACAATCTCTACACCAAGACCAACAAAGCAGGGTGAGTAACTCTGCCAGTCTTAATGCGACCTCAGGTTTGACCCTTGTGTGAGAACGGTTACCCATGACAAAATGTAGCAATTGGATTTCACCACTCCCTAACACAAGATCCTATGTTTGTTTTCATATTTGGAAAGTTATCTTGCACACCTATTCCAAATCCCTACAACTAATCTAATGTAGGTTTGCTACTAGAAAATACAAAAATGTCTAAACAATTCTTTAGTTTAGCGCTTGATTTTTAAGGTTGTTGTTACTCAAAAGGAAAATGGTGTGGACAATATGGTGTTTTGACCGACTCGAAATTGATGCAAAGAGATGAAGATGCAATCTTTTCACTTTGATGAAATATATACTACGAGAAGGAGAAAACATTCATCATTATAGACGCACAATGTCCAAAAAATGCCAAAACAAAACATGTAATTCCGCTACGTCAAATGCAAGCTAGTTTCACTACCCATAAACAAGAATGCATCTATCTTGTTTTTTTTATTCTGATATGTACAGGAAGTAAATACAAAGCCTTAAATGCTCCACTACTTTCAATCAGGAGAAAGAGTCCTATGTAGATGCAAAAGACAAGAAGCAAAAGGGCTACAAACAAAGTATTCACTCAAGGCAGTGAGGTATGAAGGAAAACAAGTAGAAACTTGTTCCGAAAAAAAAGAGCACCATAAAGGATTCTAAAACCAATCAAACATTCAAGGAACACAACAAATGCAGAGAAGAATCCAAGAAATGATAGGGAGAAAAAGAAACCACTCAAAACTGTCCCGACAAAACACGCAGCTAGAAAAGGCAATTTCACATTTCTGAAAAATGTTTTAAGATCCAATCAAGACAAGAGGGAGTGATAAGCATAAAAAACCATAAAAAACCAATCCAAAAAACTTCACAAACCAACCATAGACTCTAGGTAAAGAGCACTGCAAAACAGGCTACAAAAGACTGAGAAAAAGAAGGCAAAATGTCTCAAAAAAGAGACTAGCGCTCCCCTAGAAGGTTGTACAGATCCTTGCAACGCTCCCTAAGACACTATAGGGTAGCACTAGCTCTTTGGTATGGCTTACATGGGTGCATTGGTCCTCCCATAAATGAAGAAAAAGAGCCCAAAACCATGCAAAAACTCACCCAGAATGCATGAAAATTGGTGAAATTGCTAGTGAAGGTAGGACAAGGTTAATGGATGATGAAAAACTGGGAATTTCTTGGGAAAATGACCTCAAAGATCAAATGGAATAGTTCATATATCTCTGAGTTTCCTTACAACAACTTTCATACCATCAGATAAAGGAGAAAGTAGTAAATCGACCTTAAATCTCAAAAGAAGAAGAGTGACTCAAAGTAAATAAGAAAGAGATGTTACAAACCCAAACAAAGAATCATGAATTCTCAGAAAGAAAACAAAGGCACACTGAGATGATGATAACCCTGAGCAGAAGAATCAACAAAAAATAGACTCTGAGATCAACTCATAAACGAGTTTTAAATAGAAAAACACTAGCCCTCTGGTGTCAAGGGCACCAGAGCGTTGAAACGCTCCCTGGGAGCCTGTAATGGAGTGATAGCACTGTGCTAGTAGAGGAAGGGGAGCACTGGCCTCTCATAGCTCAAACAATTGCCCAGAAATCAACAAAAACTCAAGAAAAGCCAAAAATGCAGTGTGTATGGGATGAATCAAAAGCCAACAACACATCTAAGAATCAGAAACAGAGTATGAATAAGATCTAAAGGTGAGAAAAGGTCAAAAAAATACCAAGGAAGGAAACCAAAACTGAAAGCTTCGCTCCCCAGTGGAGTCGCCAATTTCTGTTACAGGAAAATTCCCTTGCGGACAAGTGGATTCCCTCTTGGATACTAGACCCCTATAACCAAGACAGAAAGGTGCAAATTTTGAACACTGACATTCCTTCTAATGAAGATAAACTTGTTGAGGAATAATAATAAAGGAATATAAATACCTTTAATAACGTTTGTCCTTGCTCGATCTAGGCAAATCTTGATCTGCAAGTTCTTCAGAAAGTCCTGCAATCGAAGGAACAACAACGACAAAACATACTTCCTATTCCTACCAGGATTAGATTCTAAATAGATCTATCAAAAAGAACAAATTCATGAAGCATACACGAATTTGAAGGAAACAGGCCAAGCACATATATATATTAATGAAAACAAAGCAAAGTGCTTACAACCATAGATGTAGATGCAACAACTTCACTGAGCTCTCTTTCTCCAGACCCTTTGCTCAAATGATCCACCAAAAAAATTCCTGTAACTTCACTTATATCTTCCTTATGAGATAATAAGTTTGATGCCTTCCTATTTCTCCATTATTCCTTTTCACCATGAGGAGGCCTCCTTATATAAGCTTTGAGAGGCCCAACCACCTTAGATATTCTTGGGATAGGTTGAGGATCTTTCTCCTTCAGTTGTGGATCATCCCTAAGATCGAGCCTTGACCTAAAATTCGAATCAAATCAACTCCAGAGATGAAGGGGATTTTTCCCTGATTTTCCTCAACAACCCAAAATTTTCTCAAACAGTCCAGTGCTCCCCCAAAAGGGTGCATAGAGCATTCCAATGCTCCCCCAAAGAAGGTTATGGAGTGCTAACACTCCCTGATAGTGGGTAGGGGAGCATTACCCTTCAAAATTCATTTTTAAGTGGTTTTCTTCATGGCAAATTATTTGTACTCCTCATCAGATGATTGTCCTTCTGAAACCAATCTTTGAAAGTGTCTTAAGTGTCCTTATGATGTCGTTAGAGACATGACATAGGCAATATGACAATATGATGTTTTTGACACTTGCGACACTACAACATTTATGAAACTTGTAATGATGACAATAGGTCATCATGGAAGTGAGTAATTTTGATGTGTAACAGTTGTGTCACAACTCTTCTATCATTGGGTGTGATACACCCCATTTCACACCCTTCTTAAAATATTATGCAATATACTTTGGATACTTTGCATATTGCACCAAAATTATTTTGAGTTCAATGCAATAAAAAATTGTCATTGTGGAGGATAGTTCAAGAAGTTTTTAGATATTGTATGAAGGAAATATTTGATCCATGTGATGTGTTGCAGAGACAAGAACTTTGAAGTGATTTTTCATGTCACGGGGAAAGATATTTTAAGTGAGATACATTGAGGGAGAAAATTTTTGTGTCAAATGGGAATATTCTTTTGGTTCATGTGATATGTCGAGGGAATGAAAACTTTCTAGATATGTGATGTATCGATGAGAAATAATCTTTGAATAAATTTGATTTATCGTGGGATTTTTTTTTTTTCAGCAATGCACTATTTCACAAAGATAGAAGTTTTGTGGCGATGCGATGTTTCATGAAGAAATTTTTTTTAAGAGCAATACATCACAAGGGAGAATTTTTTTGTGCAATGTGAAACATAAGTTTTGGAATCTGTTTTGGAAAAATATCTAAGTCTTCCTTTGTCGCAATAAAGACAACATTGCAATGATGCGATGTGCCACATGGGAGGAATTGTTTTGAAGACACAATATTTTATGAAAAAAAAGAGACGAGGTGCAATATGTAAAATAGAAATACTTGTCACAAAGAAGTGAAGTTTCCTGCAATATTTGAAGTGAAAAAATCTAATGTGAGGAAGGAAATTTCACTACAAGGAAAACACCTTGTAGCAAAGATTTTTGTGGAGGTTTTTAGTGTTACAATATTGGGAAAAATTTTCAAAAAAACATCCACTACAACCTTTTCTATGCGTAGGAGAGATTTTAATAGATGTTCCATATAACTAAATTTTTTTGGGTGGGTGGCGGTTTTAGAAGAGGATTTTTGTCTGTTCTCGTATTAGTAAAACACACTAATGCATTTCTTAAGTAACCTACATTGTTGCATAAATAAACCTAAAAATCACCATTTCTCTTATGATTATTATGCACCGATTCCTCCTTTTTTAAGTTCTGGAAATATATTTTGAATTGGGATCTTGTCACGTATAACCTTCTTTAAGAAAGAAACATGGAAAATAGGGTGTACTCGCGAAGATGCATGGAACTCCAATTTGTATGAAATAATACCAATATTTTGCAACACCTTATAAGGGCCATAGTACTTCGGTGATAATTTATTATCCTTCTTATCTTTCTTGAGGGGAATCTATTTATATGGTTGTAGTCTTAAAAAGACCCAATCCCCTACTTCAAAACTTGTTTCACTACGATGATGACCGACTTTTTGTTTGATGCGATTTTTTGCCATGGTTAGGTTATCCTTTAAGATTTGGAGAACTTGTTGTTGATGTTTGATGTGATCTTCCACTTCTTGAACCTTAGATGTTTATTTTAGAGAAGAAGTGATGGATGGTGGGTGATATCCATAAAGTGCCATAAATGGTGTCATTTTTGTTGTAGTATGAAAGGAATTGTTATACCACCATTTTGCCAAGGGTAACCACTTTAACCATTGTGTTTTCTTATCAGAGACAAAACAATGAAGGTAGCCTTCCAGACATTTGTTCACTATCTCAGTTTGTCCATCAGATTGAGGATGATAATATGTTCCATGAGCCAATTGAGTACCCAAACAAGAAAATAATTATGTCCAAAAATGTCCAGTGAAAATGGAATCTTTGCCGCTTACAATAATCTTTAGGATTCCATGTAGTTTTTGAAATGTCTCCATGAATGCGGTAGAAACTATATTGGATTTGAAAGGATGAGAGAGTGCAGAAACGTTTGTGTACTTGGTAAATCTATCAAAAATCACCATGATGACACTTTTTCCTTCAAACTTCGGTAACCTTGTGATGAAATCCATGGAAACCTCCTCCCAGTGTTGACCTGGAAAACCAAACATTCTACCACAAACCTTTGAACATCAGTTTTAAGGCCTTCCCAAAATAATTCCCTCTTGACCCTGTGATAGGTTTTAAAAAATACTGAGTGCCCTCCTATTGGAGAGGTGTGAAATTCCAAAAGTACCTTTTGTTTGATTTGGGAGTTCTTACATAAATATAAGTGATCTTTGTACCATAGTGAATCATTTTTCCATGTAAATGTATCAGATGCACTGGAATCCTGCTGCAACCTTTGAATGAGAGTCCACACTTCTTCATCATTATTCCATTCATCCCTTGATTCTATTATCCAATTAGGTTGGATGATAGAGATAGCACATTGAAATTCCTCATCATCTTCATCCTTTCTTGAGAGTGCAACTGCCATAACATTTTTCTTCCCCTTTTTGTAGATGATTTCAAAGTCATAACCCAACATCTTGGTCACCCATTTTTTTGTCTCTTCTGAAGATAGTGTTTGTTCCAAGAAATATTTAAGACATTAATGATATGTTTTGACCTTGAATTTCCTAACTATTAGGTAATGGAATTCACATTGAAGAAATAGGAATTTCATTCCCATGATCTCATTCAATAACTAAGACCTATACCTTGTAAGACCTTATGGAATTCCATGTTGCTTCAATGCATGTATTATTTCCATCATTTACTTCTCATAAATGGGTTTGTGTAAGTCCTTTCCCTTGAGTGGATGGCCTTCAAAATAAAGGGGCCTTCCTTCTTTCATTAGAAAAATACCAATGCCATTTCTCGAGGCATCACATTCCACAATAAAGGTTTTTGTGAAGTCTGGTGTGGTCAAGATAGGAACTTTGCACATTTTCTCTTTAATTTTTTCAAAATATTGAGTTTCCTTTGGAGTCCATGAAAATTCATCCTTATTAGTTAATGCAGTTAAAGGTGTTTCTATTATTCCATAGTTTTGAACAAACTTACGGTAATAACATGTCAAACCCAAAAATCCTCTAAGATTCTTCAATGTTTTGGGAATCAGCTAGTCCATCATGGAATTAATATTTTTAGGGTATACCTTGACACCTTCATGAGATACAATATGACAAAAATAATCTACCTCCTATTATCACTCTGTAAATTTCTTTTGGTTGAGGAAGAAAATCATAGAGGTAACCAAAAACCAACTTGACGTTGAAAGCTAGCCCTTACAACTCAGAGAGGGCTCTGTCTCTTCAAATCAATCACTT
This sequence comes from Picea engelmannii, assembly GCA_009831015.1. Classification (NCBI taxonomy): domain Eukaryota; kingdom Viridiplantae; phylum Streptophyta; class Pinopsida; order Pinales; family Pinaceae; genus Picea; species Picea engelmannii. Next base: position 2,703,496 of record ML777259.1, on the reverse strand, counting down.
AAAGGATTGAATTGGAATTTCGTCCAAAGGATCGATATCTAAGGAAATATTAAATTTATATAGTTGGTGTCAAGGTGGGTAGAAATTCCATTGGGAAATGGAGTCAAAATGAGAGATCAATGATAATTTGATGGGCACTTGGTTAATTGAAAGATGAGAACCTTAGAGCCAAGGTATAAAAATCCCCTTTACACATTCAAATGTCATTGTATATGAAGTTTATAGAGTAAAAAAACAACCCCTTGGCTATCAAGGATGAATCCCAGGGTTATTGTAGAAGAAAGGATATGAAACTATATATAACAAAGAACCATATTTAAGTGAATTCTCCGACATACACTTCGCTGAATCTTTAAAAAAATAAATACATAAAAGGTTAACTAAATTAATCAGAACATATAAATAGGAGAAACACAAGAATAAAAGGAAATAATCACATGAATCTCTGATATCATCTTACTTGGACTTTTAGTCCAAACAAAATTTCATTAATCTCCAAAAATGTTTACAATATCCATTCAATGAAAACTATCATACACTCATAGCCAACCCTGAGTTGATGTAGCTCCATAAAATATATACCAAAATGTATTTTTATATTGGAAAATTCAAATTCAAATTCTATCCCAATATTAGCTATAGTTACAAATATTTTAGCAACAAAATCTTCAACTAGATGCTACAAGGAAGGAGTCAACTTTGACACCTTAATGGCATCATAACAACTTGACAAAAAAGGTGTTTGAATCCCTGGTGTGGTGATATTTGAAATTGGTGCTCATTGAAGATGACCTAGCTCTTCTAATGAATTTTCCATGATGATCTGGATACCTTATGGATGCATTCTAGACAACCTGTCATAGTTGTGCAGCAAGGCTGCTATGCAACATCAACCTATAAAAGAAATGCAACACACTTGCGCATCAAAGGCTCTTTCTGCACCTTGTTAATTTTTATGATCTTGGTTGATGGATGATGATGGTTGATGGTCATTATGGCCTCTTAATGATGATTGATTGCCTCATAATGATTTTTCCTCCTTCATGATGACACTTGTTCCTTTAAAGCCTCAAAACCCTAATATGGAAAACTGCAACAAATGAACCCATACTACCTCAGCCTGATCAAGTGATTGGTTGAATGCATTTTTCATATTCATATCCTTATTACCCCTTTGATTAGACTTTGATTTGAAGCTGACACAAAAAATTCCTTCTTGCTACTAAAGAAAACAAGATTGGCATAGTTGCGTAGCAAGTCTGCTGCGCAACTATAAATTTCACATTCACAGCTTATGACTTCAAACAAGCATTCCAAAATATGTATGGGAAAAAAATTGTGATGTCATAAAAAATAAAAAAAGGCATAAATGAGTGCATCTAAGGGCTTATATCTCAACTGCTTCAGCAAGCAAATCAAGCTTTCCCTTTCCCTTCTTGTCTTCATCCAATTGTTGCAAAATTTTCTTGAGAGCTATGTTCTCATTCTTAAATGGAAAATCCTATTGAAATAGGTTCTTCAATTGTTTGCAGAGTGGCAGGGTCCTTCTTATCATTTCTCTAGAATTATCAATAGTAGGTTCACAATCATCTCGGTGTTGATTAAGTTTGAGTTTTATCTACCTATTTTCCTCCCTGAGTTGAATTATTACATTTTGTTCCTCTCTCATCTATTTAGTGTACTTTCCTTCACTAGCGGAGGTTGATTTCTTATCCTTTGCTGTTGGTTGATCCTTAGCTGGATTTCCCTCTTGAGAGTGCAATTTTCTAGCTGATGATCTGGTGAATGGAAGCCTAGGCCTAGGAATTTATTCCACCTCTGGGCTCAACTATGCTACATTCCCTTTACCTTTTTCCTTGGAGCCAATTGAATTTAGAGGCACTAATATTTCACCTTCCACTGAAGAGTATTTCTTGAAGGCTTGTTCCAAAGATTTATTCTTCGTTTCCACGTTCTCATGCTGGAATTTTTCTATGATAAAAGGAGTTTTCTTTAATTGTTCTCACAACTCAATGATAAGGTTGTCTTTGTCATCGGGGAGAGTTATTTCTTTGAAAACCCCTGAAGCTTCATTAGGTTTTTGTTAGAACCACACAATGCACCTTTTTGCCTATACTTTTTGCCATTATTATACCCTTCATCACTTGTATTTAGATTCATAATATCACTTCATCTGATCATTCCAAGGTATACAACGTCCTTTCTCATTACTATATGTTTAATCTGTTTTACATAATATTTTACATCACTCTCGTACTTAACCAATGATTAGAAATGCATAAGTGTCCAAAACTGTAGATTAGTATTTGAGGCCTGTGCTGAAACACAGAACTGTCCAAAGTCGCTGTTGAACTGATGTTGAAACACGGAGCTGCTACACAGCCTGAGGTCGCATATGCCGAAACACGGAGCTACTACATAGCTCGAGGATGAAGATGCTGAAACACGGATGCTGAAACACAGAGGAGACCGCCACGATGCTGAAACACAAGCCGTTACAGTTAGCAGTCAAGGCCGACACAGTCAAGAGCGCAATTCACGTGGCTGAAACAACCCGTGAATTGCGATGCTGAAATAGCATCAGCAACGATGAGAAGGAGCTGTTACACCAGCCGTAACAACAATACCTCGTTCATCTCCTGTATTAGCATTCAGTTGCATGAAAATAGGACATCCTATGCTGATTTGGAAAGAAGATCCGATTTAGTATAGGATTCAGATATGCTTTGTAATGATTGTATCGAAGGGATTTCCTCTTTAAATTCAAGGGAAATCACCATTCGGGGAATCCAAGTTTTGATACATTGAAGCAACTCCAGAGAAGCGGGATGCATTTTATTCCTTCAATTTGTAATGTGATATTTCGACAGATGAATATAAGACTGCTTTGATCATTCCTCTCTAAGCTTTCCCGTTTCAGGGGAATCTTGTGAGAAGGGAGGGCCCACCTTCATCACAAGATTCACCCATTAGTTAGAAGTGTGTTTGTATAATTTATGTTCATGTTTTGTTTAACTGTAGTTTGCTGAAACACTGCTTTAACGAATGCCGCTTTGCTGAAACACTACTGACTCTGTCTTAGTTATTGAATGGAATTTGTAATTCGTTTTATCAGCAATCTTGTATGATGATTCTGTGAG
>ML777259.1:2652549-2688485 GCA_009831015.1 Picea engelmannii | reverse complement strand
AACCCCATGAAGTCATTTTATCAGCAAATTTTATCAAAACTTTTGTAGCTGCCTCTACCAGGGATCAACACCTCCTCTGTGAGGCTTACTTCCATAATGAGGCCATTCCAGAAAACAGGTTGCTGAACATAAATCCCCTAGTCAGGGATGTTCAACTTCGAGCATTTACTTCCTTTCTCCTCAACCAAATCATTTGGCAAGGTGACTTTTCGGCTGCCCAGAACAATGAAGACAATCACCTCCTCTGGATCAGACCAGAACCGCAAGGGGCAGCCACCTTCATCTCACAATATTATGCGTTCTTAAAGCAACCAGGGGTGACTGAACATGTTCAGCACCAACAATCAGAAGTGATTCAGGATTGTGAACGCATCATCAGTGCCATAGAGATTCCTGCCCTCCAGGCCAACAACCTGTTTTGGCAGCAGTCCACAGAAAAGAGACGACATCACAATCCTTTTGGTCCGGCCAACTTAGAAGTGGCAATTTTCAGGATACCCAAGTATATCCAGTGTATGAAACATTGTGCTAAGAAGTGGATTGGGTACAGGTTCTATTTTCCCATTCTCTAGTTACCAATAGAGAAATATCAAATCAGTTATAAGCTGCCTAAAAAGGCAGAAACAGCAGCATGGCAAAGATTGCAGGAAGTGCAAGGCTTCAGAACACTGACAGACAGTACCTCCCAAAGTTACAGCTTGAGTAGCTTACATGATCAAAGTAGGTATCTAGACTCTGACTCAGAGTGAGTTGCTTGAGGACATGCAACACCTTGAGTTGGGGGGGATGTTAGGACCACACAATGCACCTTTTTGCCTATACTTTTTGCCATTATTATACCCTTCATCACTTGTATTTAGATTCATAAGATCACTTCATCTGATCATTCCAAGGTATACAACGTCCTTTCTCATTACTATATGTTTAATCTGTTTTTCATAATATTTTACATCACTCTCGTACTTAACCAATGATTAGAAATGCATAAGTGTCCAAAACTGTAGATTAGCATTTGAGGCCTGTGCTGAAACACAGAACTGTCCAAAGTCGTTGTTGAACTGATGCTGAAACACGGAGCTACTACACAGCACAAGGTCGCATATGCCGAAACACGGAGCTGCTACATAGCTCGAGGATGCAGATGCTGAAACACGGATGTTGAAACACAGAGGAGACCACCACGATGCTGAAACACAAGCCGTTACAGTTAGCAGTCAAGGCCGACACAGTCAAGAGCGCAATTCACGTGGCTGAAACAACCCGTGAATTGCGATGCTGAAATAGCATCAGCAGCGATGAGAAGGAGCTGTTACACCAGCCGTAACAACAATACCTCGTTCAGCTCCTGTATTAGCATTCAGTTGCGTGAGAATAGGACATCCTATGCTGATTTGGAAAGAAGATCCGATTTAGTATAGGATTCAGATATGCTTTGTAATGATTGTATCGAAGGGATTTCCTCTTTAAATTCAAGGGAAATCACCATTCGGGGAATCCAAGTTTTGATACATTGAAGCAACTCCAGAGAAGCGGGACGCATTTTATTCCTTCAATTTGTAATGTGATATTTCGACAGATGAATATAAGACTGCTTTGATCATTCGTCTCTAAGCTTTCCTGTTTCAGGGGAATCTTGTGAGAAGGGAGGGCCCACCTTCATCACAAGATTCACCCATTAGTTAGAAGTGTGTTTGTATAATTTATGTTCATGTTTTGTTTAACTGTAGTTTGTTGAAACACTGCTTTAACGAATGCCGCTTTGTTGAAACACTACTGGCTCTGTCTTAGTTATTGAATGGAATTTGTAATTCGTTTTATCAGCAATCTTGTATGATGATTCTATGAGACTAGCAGAGAATTGGTTAAAGGTCCCTGCTCAGACAGAAAGGGATCAGGACATCATACCCTCTGTAGATTTCCTTTGCCTTCGCAAGTGTGATAGCCAGAGATTTGGTTAAGGTGTTCCTGCTCAGACAGAAAGGAACTACAACACCTTATCTTCTGTAGGTTTCCTTTACCTCTGCAAGTGTGCTAGCCAGGGATTTGGTTAAGGTGTTCCTGCTCAGATAGAAAGGAACTACAACACCTTATCTTCTGTAGGTTTCCTTTACCTCTGCAAGTGTGTTAGCCAGGGATTGGATCAAGGGTTCCTACTCAGAAAGGAAAGAACCAACACATCCTGTTCTCTGTAGACTTTCCTTGGTATTAGCCAGAGACTGGGTTAGGGATCCCTGCTCAGAAAGAAAGGAATCAGACTGCCCTGTTCTCTGTAGACCTCAACCCTCACAAGTGTGCTAAAACAGAAGTAAGGCTCAAGGCTCCTGCTTAGACAGAAAGGAACTAGTGCTTTGTTTTCTATTAGATAGAGTTAATTGTTTTCTGCATTACTGCTTTCATGAAAGAGTGTTAGTACTGAGTCTCTGTTTGAGAGTAAGGGTCTTGTTTTATGATTGCAAGATAGTTGTTCTTTCCCATTGCAGTATTATTTTAATGTAATCCAGGATTCTTAAATTGAACTTTAAAGAATTGCAATAGGGGGATTGCTTTCCTGTGATTTAATTCAGAGCTTCAGTTCATTCAAGCAAGTATAGATAGTATAAATTTATTTACTACAACACTAAGTGCTTTTGGAATTGAGCATATATAGTGCGTGGCTATCTTTGAAACAAAAGACTTCCCTGGGTTGATAATTTATGTTTCACTTGGTTGGTTAAAAATTAATTAAGCAATTATAGTGACCAACAGTTTTTTTGATGTGTGCATGGTAGGCATCCTTTTCCTTACAGTCCTAGTAAGTCGTTTACTAGGAATTTTGACCACCTCTCGAGAAAACTTGAGCTTTTTCCCATTTTTTTTAGCTTGTTGGCTCATTGCAGGTTCGTCAATTTTCCTTGCCCTATTTTTGACAGAAATATAAGGGATTGATGTGGTGTTTTTTTTTGCAGATGAGGGTGTATCTGTCATGCTATGTGGGCTACTGAATGAATCTACTGTTATCTTTGATGAAGGAGAAAAAGTCTCCCAATATTGATTCCTCTTTATGAGTTCCTCTAACACCAACAACTTTATCGATGAAAAATGGAAGAGTCTAGGGTCCACCTGGTTTTTCCTTACTTGCACTTAGTCAACCATGTTCCCTAGGCTTCTAAAGAGGTAATAGGGTAGATTTAAGGTTTTCCTACCAGTGAAATGTGTTAAGAGCTTGATATGATATTGGTAAACTCTAGTGAACCTTCCCTCACATGTGAAAAACCTTTTGAATTACCCTCAACAAGTTGCTATTATTTTCTAACAGTAGTTCTCTAGGTATGGTGGCTCCAAAATCCGTGTCTCTAAACTCAAGCTTAAAAAATTCATGATAGCAGGCCATATCTAGTTGCATACCTTTAAACCATTTCTCTCTGCGAGTATGAATCTCTATTGAAACAACTATGGTGTCCTCAAAAACTTGAAATTTCATGTTTCCAACCTTAGCTTCAATGCCATTTAATCTCAATGAAAACTCCTTTTTCACCTGCATGATATACCCTTGAAGCTTTTCACAAAATTTGACGCAACCCACTTGCTCAAATGAAATCCTAATTGTTGGATCTGCATTAACTAACATTAGGTCTTGAAGCTTAAACCTAACAATGTCACCACCATTTGTAGTCCTCCTCTTTCCTTCTGGAGTCTCCATGATGTTGATGTATGTCATTTACCTGTGGGAATGAAATGAAAGGATTATGCGCAGGGAAAAATGCAACAACTGCAGATGCATAGTGAATAGGAAGAATTGGGGTTTGATTTAGCAAGGGATATGGTATGTGATTTAAGGAAAATTCTGAGTCTTTTGGTTCATAATGAATTTTTTCCTTTCAAACATTAACCAGGATCCTAAAACAATAGTCGAGAGGGATCAATATGAGGTGGTGTGCAACACTGTAAGCAACATCCCCTGCAACTCATGCGCAACAAACCGAATGAGAGGTTATGCAGATTTGAAGAGGAGAAAAATGGTATCTGAGGGGTTTGTTTCATGCAATATGATGAATTTGAAATCCACAATCCATTTAAACCACCACTTGAACGCATCATTCTCTTTTTGTACTTCGATACCCAATTGCAAAACATTTAGGAGATTGTGCAACAACTTGTGCAACGCTCCAACCGTTTTATTATGCCACGTACCTTCAATTGGATCTGAGCTCATGAGATTTGTTGAATCATGACAAGATTGACTCTAACTAGTTATGATTGACCACATGATCTCTCATAATGACCTTTTGATGAAATGACAATCCATAACCATTTTGACACTAAGACCATATGATACATGACTCAAACTTTATTGTGGGACCCTATCTAAACATTTTATTAACCACAAAACCAATTGACTCATAAAAATGATTTTCACCTAAGCATGGTATTTATGAAACCCAAAACACAATGAATTTAGACTCTAATAACCTATTTATATGACACTAACACTAGCTCCAATGGGGATGGCATCCTCCCTGTGAGGTGCCAAAGAACAAGCAGACTAGTAGCCTAATCCATTGGGCGTTAACTGACTGACTAAACTTGACTCAAAAAATGACTTGACTCTATACAATGATCATAACTTTGAAAATTGAATGGCATAAAGAGCACACTTGGTAACACCCACCAAAACCTTAGGGCCTTCTCCTCGGGCTTCAAATTTCGTTGAATGATAAACAAACCTGCAATACTTAAAATAAATGGATAATTACAATGAAGTGGAAGATCATATTTCTTCAAGTGAAATAATGTTTCAGAAACCTACCATTAACAATCCCTCCACAGATGTATTCTCCATTAAGTTCTTGCAAAAAATATGCATTTCTCCCATGATATGTTGCAACCTTGTATGGTCCCTTCCAGAGGTTTTAAAATTTAGCATGTTTTCCCTTGTCTTCGTTTCTTGCATCCCATTTTAACACTAAGTCATCAATATGAAAATCATAAACCTTAGTTCTCCGGTCAAATACCTTCTTCATTTTGTCTTGGTATATTTGAGCAATTTTGTATACCTCTTCTGTCATCCGATGGACATGAACTAGTTGACTTATCCTCCTATGAATATCATTTGGTTCAGTATGTACTTCCTATAATATCTTCATGACTGGAAGCCCAAGTGAGGTGGGAAAAACTACATTTGCACCATAAACAAGTTGGAATGGAGATGTTCCAATAGAATTCTTTGTACTTACCCTATCTTCCCAAAGTGCAAAAATCAACTTTTTGTGCCACGACTTCTTATTTTCTTGTAGTAACTTTTTGATAATCCTAATCAAGCTCTTATTAGATGAATCGACCAAACCATTACGTTGTGGGTAATATGTTGGTGAGTGACTAAGTGTGATTCCATAATCACTGCATAAATTTACTAACTTTTTAAACCTTAAAGCAACAACATTATCAATAATAATCCTTCTTGAACAACAAAACCTTGAGAGTATATTACCTTCCAAAAATTGAATGATGACTGAAATAGTTATTTGTTGAGTGGGCACAACTTCTATCCACTTTGTAAATCATTTTTGGCTATTAAAATCCATTGATGCTGAGCTAAGGATGAAGGACGTACTTCTCCTATAAAATCCAAGCCCCATTGCTAAAAGGGAGCTTCTACAGGAATGGGCTTCAATGCTAAAGGAAAAAAATTTCTCTTCCCTTCAAATATATGACACTCATGCCAGCTGAAAACATGCTTGTACACATCAAAAAATATAGTGGGCCAATAAAACCCTGCTCTAAGGATTTTATTAACCATTTCTTTCCAATAATGATGACCCCCAAAGTCACCCTTATGGAATTCCTTCATGGTCTACTGAGCTTCATCCTCTAAAATACATTTCGATAACACTCCACTAGGGTCTTTCCAATAGAGAGAACCATTAAGTGCACACAAATTTTCTTCCTTTTGTTTAAAAAATCTAGCTTTGGTCTTTGTCAATTCAGGAGGAGCTTGCAAGTTTTGTAAGACAAAGATAATGTCACTATACCAAGGAGAATCCAAGAATTTTTGACTTACCTGAGGAGAGACTTCTTCTTCTACACCTTGTGAAAGATCAACAATAAAATTTACTCGTAGTAGATCAGAGTTTGATTGTGTCATCATTTGAGCAAGTCCTTGTCCTTTAATTAGTTTTGTAGGTTTAATCTCCAAGTCGTATTCTAACATGGATGCAATCCACTTACCTCTCTTTCCCTCGGGATTAGGTTGAGTCAAAATGTCCTTTACAACACTGTTGGGAACATATGCAATAACATGAGAGTGTAAAATACACATTCTGAACTCTTTCAAAGCCTTTACTAGGGCATAGGCCTTCTTCTCCATAATATTGTACTTAAGAGTGGAATCCCTCAAGGACCTGCTGAAAAAAGAAATAGGTTTCTCCTGATTTTGATTGTTTTTCTGCATTAGTACTCATACTATAGTGTGCTCTGATGCAAAGGAGAAAATAATAAAATACCTTGAAATTATGGACTAACCAAAACATGAGCTTTGGTCAGAAATACATTTACCTCATCAAAAGACTTATTTGTATCTGTTTGCATTTCCTTTCCTCAACATATTTGTGATATGCTTTATTATTTCTTCCAGATTAGGAATAAAGCTTCTTAAAAAATTTACCCTACCCAAAAAAGACTCTACCTCTTTTTTGCTCCTTGGAGTACTAATTTTTTGTATTGTAGCCACTCTATTGGGGTCAATTATGATGCCATCCCTTGAAATTATGTGTCCCAAAAATTTTCCTTCCTCCACAACAAAATCAGACTTCTCTGGGTTAAGAGAGATCCCAAATTTTCTGCACTTTTCAAAAACTTGCTTCAAATGATACAAATGTTCATTGTCAGAGTTTGAATATACATTTATATCATCTAATTAAATGACAATGAACTTATCTTTCTCCTCATCAAATTCTATGTCCATATCCATATGGATTGTAGCGCCTGCATTCATGAGTCCAAAGGGAATTTTAGCATACATGAAGGTGCCCCATGGGGTTGCAAATTTTTTCTTCTCTTGGCCATCTAGGTGCACCATGATTTGGTTGTATCCAGAAAACCCATCCAACATTGACATTCTTTGGGATACTCCAATATATTGCAAGATGTGATTCATTTTGGGAAAGGGGTAATTGTCCTTGAGAGAAACTCTGTTTAAATTCCTGAATTTTATACAAAGTCTTAGTTATCCACTTTTCTTTATGACAAGTATAGTATTAGCTAACCACTTGGAAAATATCAAAGAGACAATTATTTTAGCATCAAACAATTTCCTTATCTCCTTCTCAATGAGTGGAAACAAGAGTGGGTTGATCCTTCTCAATTTTTTTCTGAAAGGTTTCTGATCTTTTTTAATTGGTATTGTGTGTTGAATGGTGTTATTGTCATACACTTTTAGATCTTCATAACTCCAGGAAAACACACCAAAAAACTACCTCATCAATTCAATATATTTCTTCCTATTTTTAGGGGTCAGGGACTTGGACAACTTGAAAAATTTGGGCACTTTATCAGTCCCTATATTAACATCACCAAATTCAGATTCAGTTGGATTTACCCTGGGATTTTTAGCCACGTCATTGTCATCAAAAAAAAATTCAAGAGAGATAAGGCCTTTAGGAATTATATGGTTTTTTAATTGAATAATCTCTTTAACTATTATTTCATTGACATAACCATCTAGGACTGAACAAGTTGCATCTTCATATTTATCATAAAAATTCTCCTTATCAATATGTACATTTTCATACTCTTCTTTCATCTACAAAAATCAGATATTTTGCTTGTCATTTCCAGATACCTTCCAGTATTTGACATTATTCGAGATGGTTGGCCTATGCTTGACCTCAATTTCATATTTCTTTTTGGGATAAATTGGGACCTTGAAAACACTTTCTGATGTGGAAAGAGCATCTGCAATCAGATTTTGTTCCCTTGGCACCACTGAAATGTTATATTCATAAAAATATTCAAGCAAATGCAAGACTAGATTCCTATAGTACCTCATTCTAGGATTCTTAGTTTGGTATATACCTTTGACTTGGTTTATTACAATTTTGAATTCTCCATGTATAGATATCCTCTTGTCCCCCAATTCTTTCAAAGTGTTCAGACCCAGAATAAGAGCTTCATATTCATCCATGTTAATTGTGCACTCAAGGCCAACTTATAGGAATAGAGTTTTGAATTAGAATTAGCATCAGGAGGAATAATCGAGACACCTGCCCCTACTACCTCTTTGTTGACTACTCCATCAAATTCCATATTCCATATACCATCATCTTCATTTCTATTGTGTTCTGAAATTGTTTCTGCTTGTTGATATTTAGGATCATTTTGATCATCTTCCTCAAGTCACAATTCATTATTGAAAATTTTAGACCCAAAATCAGTGTCAATTGAATAGATAGGATGGTTGCTGGGATTATATTTGCTACTTACCATGTATTTCAATAAGAATTCCTTGTATAACCTTTTGTCTTGCCCAAAGACTGGAACTCTAGCATAATACATATCCATTTGTAAAGTACCTTTGAGTTTTACTTCCCACGACCTTGACAATAACATTCCAAATTTAGAAGGAATGTCTACAACAATTACATCCATGACAATAATTTTTGATGGAATATGAGCGAAAGAAACAACAAGGTCCTTGATTAGACCCAAACACTTTACTTTTCTAGATTCAAAGGAAAACAAATCTTTATAAGGTCTAGTGATATCCAAACCCAACTCCTCCATGATCATATTTGGCATCAGATTGTGAGATTCCCCTGAATCCAACATTGCATTATGAATAGTTGCATCATGAATATTTAGAATGATATAGAATCGAGGCACATCCCCCTCGTCACCACTTTATTCAACCTGGGGGCCAAACAAAATGGCAGGATGATCATTTTTCACATTCAAGGTATCAAATATATGTTCCATTTTAAGAATTTTTATAATTTGATTTTTGTACTCCACATTTGTAATCAGTGCATTAAAAGGAACATAAATCTTAATTTTCACCATTTCACTTTCAAAATTGAAGGGAGATTGAACATTTTCTACCTCTTTAGTGGCTTCTTATTTTCTTCTTCTGGAACCTTCCTTGGGCGGTCTTTCTTTTGCTTTCCTTTGTCTGGAGTGTCCTTTTTTGGAAGATATTTTTCTTGATGACTAGAAGAGGGTATATTAAATTTGGGGTCCTTTGGAGGATTTGTTGTTGTTTTCTTATTCATGAGATTATATTGTTTCTAAAATTCCATGATTGCATTCTGATATCATTTCTTGTAATCATCCTTTTCCATTAACTCATCATTCTGCTCTTGCATGGACATATCATGCTCTTCTTTAGTTAGGTAAATTTGTGTCTCTTCTAAATCAAGGAAATCAATTTCTTCAGGTGGTTCCTCAAAATGTTCTGTAGCATAATTATTTTGGAAAGGGGGTCTGACTGGATGATCAACTAGATTCCTTTGTTCCCTCTTCCTATGAGGAACTGGAGGCCTTCTAAAATTTGGGTTTCTGGCTTGAATCTCAGGAGGTTGATTATCTAAGGACAATTTTTTTACCAATTTCTACACGTTTTTAACCATCAAGTCCAATTGTTCATCTAATGCTTGGCAGGTAGAAGGTAGTGCTTCTTATTTATCCTTCTTCTTTTCAACTTCTATTTGGATTTTAATATTTCCTAATGCAGCTAGGTTCACTTTTACTTCAATTGCATCGTTCATCATATCAGTCAGGGAAGTAGACCTTCTTTATCTTAGTAGAAAATCAAATTCACTCTCATATGCATCAACATAATGGAGTTGGATAGCTCCTGAAGGAGGCTTTACTTGATCATGGATGGAGTTATAGACCTTCATAAATCTAGTGGAAAATTCCTAGACTATCTCAACATGGAGTCTCTTTAAATTGTTATATTTTGTCAACAATTGCAGAGGGTTTTTCTTATCACACCAGCTCCCAAGAAAAAGAGTTTCAAAATTATCAAAATTGGGAATGCTAGTTGTTGGGAGGGCCTTAAACCATTTTCTAACTTCTCCTAAAAATAAATTGTGCAAATAACCTCATCTTAACATATTCATAGTCTACTTCTTCAAGATCTATGAAATCAATGAATCCATACAAATATTGTTGAGTTGTTATGTCTCCCTTTGCATCAAATTGTTTTATTCTCTGTGGATAATTATGTGGTAGGAAATAAAGTGCAGTAGGGAGAAATAATGGGGAAAATCTAGTTGCCATGATTCTAGGAGGGTTTGAAGCAGAAAGATGAATGGATGATGAGGCCTTAGGGGTACCAACAATTGTGTTAGGTGAAGTCACTATAGGAATATTTGAAGAACTAACTAATGGTTGTAAGGAAGGATTAATCAATGAAAGGAATCTCTTCTCATCAAAAATAATTTGGAACAAATCTGACTCTAACTTGGATCTAAACAAAGACTGTTCAAATTTTATATCAAAATCCAAATCTTGAATAGTCTTTTCTCCATCTTTATGAAATGATGAAACTCAATCGAGAAAAATACATGATTGTGATGCTTTCCTTTAAGTTTTTTGTAGGAGCTTCTCTATATCATCAATATCCTCTGAAGGATCAGGATTTGGATGTTTCCTTATGTCTTTTCTTCTTGTAGCTAGGATTCTCTAACAAAAAAATTATCTGCAACTGATCTTGAAATTTGGAGTCGCCAGGGAGACTATTCAGCCAAGAATGTATCTGATTCACTATAACCCTCAAGAACCAGATCTAAAACGTTTTTTTTCTCTTGGGGAATATTTCACCTTTGCTCCCTGACAACAGCGCCAAAATGTTATCAATCCGTAAATTGCTTTTGGATAAGGAAGCAAATCACAGAGGTAACCACAAACCAAGTTGAGGATGAAAGCTAGCCCTTCCAACCCAAATATGGATCTCTCTTCAAATAAATCACTGAAAGGATTGATTTGGAATTTCATCCAAAGGATATATTTTGAAGGAAAGATTAAATTTATAGAGTTGGTGGCAAGGTGGGTAGAAATTCTATTGGGAAATGGAGTCAAAATGAGAGATCAATGAATATTTGATGGGAACTTAGTTAATTGAAAGATGATAACCTTCGAGGCAAGGTAGAAAACTCCCCTTTACACATCAAATTTCGTTGTAGATGAAGTTTACAGAGTAAACAAACAACCCCTTGGGGAATCTATTAAGGATGAATCACAGGGTGATTGTAGAATAAAGGATATGAAACTATATATAACAGAGAACCAAATTTAAGTGAATTCTACCACATACACCTCACTGAATCTTTAAAGAAGAAATACACATACAATATTAAATAAATTAATCAGAACATATAAACAGGAGAAAAAAAAAGAATAAAAGGAAATAATCACATGAATCTTTGATATCAACTTATAGGGACTTCTGGTCCAAACAAAATATCATTAAAATCCAAAATTTTTTACAATATTCAATCAATGAAAACTCTCATACACTCCCAGCCAACCCTGAGCTCATGTAGCTCCATAAAATATATACAAAAATGTCTTTTTTATCTTGGAAAATTCGAATTCAACTGTTATCCTAAGATTATCTATAGTTGCATATCTTTTAGAAACAAAATCTTCAAATAACTGTTACAAGGAAGGAGTCAACTTTGACTCATTAATGGCATCATAACATCTTGACAAAAAAGGTGTTTGAATCCCTGATGTGGTGATCTTTGACATAAGTTCTCATTGAATATGACCTAGCACCTCTGATGACCTATCCATGTTGATATGGATACCTTCTATATTCATTCTGGACACCCTTTAACAGTGCGCAGCAAAGCTGTTGCGCAACAACAACCTACAACAGAAACATAACACAGTTGCGCAACAAAGGATCTTTTTTCACCTTGTTCATTTTTTCTGACCTTGGATGATGCATGATGATGGATGGTGGTAATTATGGCCTCTTAATGATGAGTGAGTGCCTCATAATTATTTTTCCTCCTTCATGATGACACTTGTTCCTTTAAAGCCTCAAAACCCTAATATGGAAAATTGCAACAAATGAACCCATACTACCTCATCCTGATCAAGTGATTTGTTGAATTCATTTTTCATATTCATCTCCTTATTACCCTTGTGATTATACGTTGATCTTAAGCTGACACAAAAAATCCCTTCTTGCTACTAAAAAAAACAAGACTGTTATAGTTGTGTAGCAAGTCTGCTATGCAACTGTAAATTTCACATTTACAACTTATGACTTCAAAAAAGAATTCCAAAATATGTATGGGAAAAAACTTGTGATGTCATCAAAAATACAAAACAACAGAAATAAGTGCATCCAAGGAATTATATCTCAGTTTCTTTAGCAAGAAAATCAAAGTTTCCCTTTCCCTTCTTGTCTTCCTCTAGTTGTTGCAAACTTTGCTTGAGATCTTTGTTCTCATTCTTCAATTTCAAATTATGTTGATACAGGTTCTCCAATTGTTTATGGAGTGGAAGGGTCCTTCTTATCATTTCTTTATCATTATCAATAACAGGCTCACAATCATCCATGTGTTGATTAAGTTAGAGTTTCATCTTCATGTTTTCGTCCCTGAGTTGAATTATCACATTTTGTGCCTCTATCATATATTTAGTGTACTTTACTTCACTATGGGAAAGTAATCCTTTTTATAATAGACCTAGTAAGTGGTTTACTAGGAATTTTGACCACCTCTTAGGAAAATTGGAGCTTTTTCCCTTTATTTTTAGCTTGTTGGCTCACTACAAGTTCCTCAATTTCCTTTTCCTTGTTTTTGATAGAACTCTCAGGGACGAATGTGATGGTTTTTTCTACAGATGAGGGTGTATCTCTCATCCTCTGTGGGCTTCTGAAAGAATCTACTTCTATCTTTGATGAAGATGAAAAAGTCTCCCAATCTTGATTCCCCTTTCTGAATTCGTCTAACATCAAAAAAATTATCAATGAAAAATAGAAGAGGTTGGGTTCCACCTAGTATTTCCTTACTTGCACTATGTCAACCATCTTCCCTAGGATTCTGAATAGGTAATAAGTAAGATTCAAGGGTTTACTACTAGTGAAATGAATTAAGAGCCTGATATGATATTGGTAAACCCTAGTGAACCTTCTCTCACATGTTAAAAACCTTTGAATTACCTTGAACGAGTTTCTATGATTTTATAACAATAGTTCTTTGGGTATGGTGGCTCCAAAATATATGTCTCTAAAATGAGGCTTCAAAAATTCATGATAGCAGGCCAGATCTAGTTGCATAACTTTAAACAATTTCTCTCCATGAGCAGGAATCTCTCTTGCAGAAGATATGGTGTCCTCAGAAACTTGAAATTGCATGTTTCCAACCTTAGCTTCAATGCCATTGAATATCAATGAAAACTCCTTTTACACTTGCATGTTGTACCCTTGAATCTTCTCACAAAATCTAATGCATCCCACTTTCTCAAATGAAATCCTGATTGTTGGATCTGCATTAACTAACCTTAAGTCTTGAGGCTCAAACCTAACAATGTCACCACCCTTTGTAGTCCTCCTCTTTCCTTTTGGAGTCACCATGATGTTGATGTTTCCAACCTTAGATTCAATTCCATTGAAGCTCAATTCAAACTCCTTTTACACTTGCATGTTGTACCCTTGAATCTTTTCACAAAATCTGATGCAGCCCACTTGCTCAAATGAAATCCTGATTGTTGGATCTACATTCACTAACCTTAGGTATTGAGGCTCAAACATAACAATTTCACCACCTTTTGTAGTCCTCCTCTTGCCTTTTGGATTCATCATGATGTTGATGTATGCCATTTACCTATGTGAATGAAATGAAAGGACTGTGTGCAGGGTAAAACACAACAATTGCAAATGTGCAACGAATAGGCAGAATTTCGGGTTGATTTAGCAAGGGATATGGTATGCGATTTAAGTCAAAGTATAAGTCTTTTGGTTCATAAAAAAGTTTTTCCTTTAAAACATCAACCAGGAGCTTGAAACAACAGTTGGGAGGGCACAATATGAAAGAAGGAGATGGTACACAAAATTGTAAGCAAAGTCCCCTGCAGCCCATGTGCAACAAACTGAATGAGGCGTTATGCATATTTGCAGAGGAAAAAAATGGTATCCGAGAGGTTTGTTGC
The DNA here is from genome assembly GCA_009831015.1 of Picea engelmannii. Lineage (NCBI taxonomy): Eukaryota > Viridiplantae > Streptophyta > Pinopsida > Pinales > Pinaceae > Picea > Picea engelmannii. Next base: position 2,674,343 of record ML777259.1, on the reverse strand, counting down.
ATGAAAGATGATGAATTTCAAATCCACAATCCATTTAAACCGCCACTTGAACCAATAATTCTCCTTTTGTACTTCAATACCCAATTGCACAATGTTTAGGAGATTGTGAAACAACTTGTGCAGTGCTCCAACCATTTTATGATGCCACGTTCCTTCAATCAAATCTAAGCTCATGATATTTGTTGAATCATGACGAGACTGAATCTAACTAGTTATGATTGACCACATGACCTCTCATAAGGACCTTTTGATGACATGACAATCCATAACCATTTTGAAACTAAGACCACATGACTCATGACTCAAGGTTTATTATGAGACCCTATCTAATCTTTTTATTAACAACAAAACCAATTGACTCATGAAAATGATTTTAACCTAAGCATGGTCTTTATGAAACCCAAAACACAATGAATTCATACTATAATAACATATTTATAGGACACTAACACCTCCTTCACCCCAAAGAAACATTTGGATGGTTTGGCATATAGTTGTTTCTCCATTAGTAGTTGTAGCACCCTATCAACATGTCGAACATGATCTTCCCATAGATTAGTATATTATCAAAAAATACTAACACAAATTTTCAAAGGAAGGGCTTGAAAGTGGAATTCATCAATCCTTTGAATGTGGAAGGTGCATTCGTAAGGCCAAAAGGCATGACCAAAAATTCATAAAGGCCTTCATAAGTTCTAAATTATGTTTTTGGGATATCTTCTTCCTTCATTCGAATCCGATGATACCCTGAACGAAGATACAACTTTGAAAATTAGATTTCTCCATGTAGTTAATCTAACAATTCATCAATGTTTGGAATAGAAAACTTATATTTAATGGTCATCTTGTTGAGCTCTCTATAATCTAGAGACATACACCATTTACCCTTTTTCTTGAGTACCATTACCACCGGTGCAGAGTAAGAACTTTGGATAGGTACAATAGTGCCAGACTCTAATATTTCTTCAACCATATGCTCAATTTCACTCTTCTGGGCATAAGGGTATATGTAAGGCTTGATGTTAGAAGGGAAACTCCCAAGAATTAAGTGAATAACATGATCATGATCACAAGTGGGTGGAATACCTCTAGGAATATCTTCAAATACTTTGGAATTCTTATCAATGATCCCTTGGAGATCTAGAGGAATAAATGGATTAGATATTTGAAACTCTAGTGAGAATAGTTGTACAATTACACCCTAATGCCCCTTTTTCAATAATTTTGTCATGCCATTAGATCTTACCACCTTACTAGGTTTCCCTGTGATACCCCTTAACTCAAATTCCTTTCCTTCCAATGAAAATTTCATGAAAATTTCTTGAAAAATAAAAGCCACGGTTCCCAATGAATGTAACCATTGGACCCCTAGTACGACATCAACACCACCCATGGGTATATCAATCATTAAACTATTCATTACATATTCCCCCATAGTAAGATTTATCTTATGGAATTTTCCTAAGCAATTGATAGTTCCTCCATTTGCAATAATTACTTGAAACTATGGCGCTGGATATATAAAGCAAGTGAGAGCTTTGGATAATTTATAGTGAATGAAATTATGAGTACTACCAGAATCAATTAGCACTATTAACTTTTTATTTTTTATATATCCTTCGATCTTGAGGGTTTGAGGAGTGCTAATTCCATCCAATGGATGACATGATATGGTGGGAGTCATCTCTTTAGAAGAAATATATTCTACATATTCATCTTGAGATGGTTCTTATTCTTGTTCTTGTTCTCCTTCCTATTTACAATCTATGTAGAATAATTTATTCTCACCACACTTATGTCCCTTACTATACTTGTTTTCACAATTAAAGACTAAACCTTTTGCTTTTATTTCCTCCAATTGTTGATGTGTAAACCTTCTAGGTTGAGGTGGTTTAGAATAAGGAACACTATTCTCTTGATATATGTTAGGGGTGGTCCTTATAGTAGCCATAGCCATATTTTTACTTTCAACATTTCTCGCCACCCTGAATGCATTCTCTAATGATTTGGGTTCCCAAAGGAGAACCTCATGTTGAATTCTATCCTTTAAATTTCCTATGAAGACATTAATCATGTTCTCATATGGAATATTCTTTACCTTTATATTCAATCTTTGGAAGTTCTCAATGTGCTCTGCAACTGAACCATTTTTCTTGAGATTTATCAATTGGTTGAAGAAGGTATTTCTCCTGGTATCCTCATAGTGTGATATCATTTCTTCCGTGAAAATTGTCCAAGTGACAAGCGATTTGTGAGAACAAAGCCATCGATACCGCACAAACTGATTAGGTTCTAAACATAAGGACACAATTCGTACCTTTTGTGTGTGAGGCACATCATGTAGATCAAAGAACTGCTCCATATAGAGTATCCATGTGATTGGATCCTTTCCATCAAACTTCTTCATATCAATCTTAGAAAATTGGTTGTTCTTCAACCCAAAGATAGAGTTGTTGGACACACTAAATATAGAGTTGTTCTTAAATGGACATGAAACTAAATATAGAAAAATCAATTAATTTGGTAATTATTGGAACATATTATAGAAAAACTTGTTTAATAATAATACATTTTATATAACTCTTTTTTGTTATTGTGATTTTTTTCTATTTCAAGTCTCATAGATCTCATTGACCATGGATCCATGAACATTTCTTGTAGTGTATGTATAACCTAATTCTGGGAGTCACTAGATTGACTTTTGTATTTTAAGTGGAAATTACATCTATATGTTCTTTCCACTATATCCCTCAAAGCTCTGTAAAACAATTTTCCCCTCTCATTAACTTCAAGCACCATTCCAGATGAATTGATGACCAAGACGTGATCATCATTTACATCCTTAACAAATTTTTTCCTCTTAGGACGAGATTCCATTCCCTCACTATCAGTCCCTGCATAATATTAAAAAAATGTGAAATCGAGTGTTTAAAATTTGTTAGCGATTAATGTTAAGAAATTCATTTTTAGTAAAAGTCATAGAAAAAATTAATGTTGATTACCTTTCGATCAACATGTTTACTCTCTTTGCAACATTTCCATAAAGATTTTATGTTCTTTTACACTAAGATTGCGATAAATCTTATCGAGTTTCTTTAAGTTTTTTCTCTGCATGACACGCATTAACCCATACACATAATTAATTTAAACTTAAAAATATTTGAAATATATTAACCTTTTAATAAAACTTAAATAACTTGCCTCCCTCTCTTCTTGGGATGAACCACCATTGCATTTGTTACAATATGATGTTTTCTTTGAACTTCTATTATCCATCTTGTATAAAAAAAAATAAGGAATCATCATAAATATAAATTATGAAATTTATATACAATCTAGTATTTCAGTGCACCTAATTAAACATAATGCATCATGACATAAAATATATACTCCCATTGGGGCATCAAACATGTACCCACACAGATACATATTATTAGTCATTGTGCACCACTATCCCATATGCATATGATACGAAATCAATACTATTATTTTTTCAACCAAATGGTTCTTATCACAGATATGTGCACCGTAGTGTTCTTTTCTATAAAGTAAGCATCAGGTCAATATCTTTTTACAGTGCACACCGGGGTGATTTTTCTATATAGTGTGCACCATGTACCATAGAATTATATATATATATTTTTAAATTGTTGACAATGACAGGGTTGACAGGGTTTGGGATACAATGCAATGAGTGGTATCATTGCAATGGATACGAAATTACCAATATGCAACTAAATAAACCCAATAAAAATCTTCTGCTTAAAAAAATTAACCCTGTAAAAATATATTGCTTAAAAAAAGAGGGGAGCAAGAAAAAACAAGAAGAAAGTTACAACTTCCAATACCGAATGTAACTATGACACTCTTATATTTTTTAACATTCATTGAAAATAGTTTGAATCAAATAGGGAAAGATTGAAATGATCAGTAGAATGAAATCACATAATTGAAATTTCTTCTCTGCAAATTCGCATGTGCCTTAATTATCCCTTCCAATTTTGGCTTTTCAAAAAAATCCAGTCACTCCAAATACTTTCATTGTAAATCTCTCTTCCAAAAATCCCCCCTCTAAATTTTGTCAACAAAATGAAATAATGAATAGTGTTTTAATTTATAAACAATCACATTTTGAAAAATGAAATTCCCTCTCTTTTCTCGTTTTGTTTTTTTCAATTTGTATGTAATTTTTTTTATTAAACTATATATTTTAAAATTTAAATTTGTCATCAAATCAATGCGCACTTGTGCGTATATAATAAACAACACATCGATACCAATTTTATTGAAAAAATAGAAATGCAAACCTTTTCTATTAAAATTTAGAGATATTTTGGTTTGCAAAGGTTTTAATAGATCAACTGTTCAGTGTTATATATATATGCGCACCAATGTGTTATAAAATAAATAAAAGCACCAATAAATTTTAATATCAGATTCATGCACGTATTGGCAATGGTTTTGGTTCAAATGCAGGGAAAATAAGGTTATAATATCAAATGGCCAATACTTCATATTCCAACTCATTCCATATCATTTCAAGTTTATCAACTTCTCCCACACCATTTCAAGTAAGTCTAGATTTTATTTATAATTCATTTATCTGATTCAATTTATGTCATTTATGAACATTCATTTGAATAATTGTTCATTTAATTTTGTAGGATTGTAAATTGGGATCGAGCTTGGATGATAAATATATTTCACCAGTGAAAAAATGTTACAAGCTCTTATCATGAGAAAGATACCGCAAGAAAATGCTTGATGAAAATGGAGATTTTCTTTACCCTACCAATTGTAACATGTCATCTTCCAGTAACATGCATCATGGGTTAACGATATTGCACTGTGAATTGGATCTCTTTTATGACATGTCAATGGTATGTGATTGTTAAAAATGTAAATTTTCTAAGAAGAACCCTCAACGTGTCACATTGTCCCATTATATTAATGATTTTCTACTCAAATTTGATGGTCTAATACCTCTCATTGCGGTGAATAATCCAATAGGTGATATACAAAAGACACGTATGAAAACTTCCATATGCTCCTTTTTTGAAAATTTGGAAGCTAGATCAACTACATTTCATCCTAAATTGTCCAACTCGTCTCATTTTGTTGAGTCAACAAAGATTTATTATAGTGAGACAAAGTATGATATCAATACTACCCAAAACATCACTACTAGGAGAAAAAAACAAATTGTATGAGCTAAGAGAAAAAATGTCCAAGTACACACCAAAGTCTGTTCAATTATTGGAAGGTAGTGATGACTTTCATCTTCCTATCCATCTACAAAGTAAATACCAAACCTATTACAACTGAGCCTTGTATGGCACTTGGCCATCGTCCATGCATGTGCCTGATGTTGGAACTAATTTTTGTTTTTTTGGTAATAGTTATATGATTTCCAAGTTTAAAAAAGATGTTGCAAATCTTGGGATGTTTATTCTTTCACTTGTATTTGTTCCTCCCAAACAATCAGTGGAACTTATTCCATTTTGTGGTCCTCTTTATAGTTTTTCTAATTCCTTGAATATTTTCAAATACAAACATAGCATTTTCATGTATAGTGTGTGTCAACTTTTCACATGAAACTCTATGTGACTAATTTTTATATCTGATAAATTAATTCCTAGTAAACCAACATTAACACCCTAGCTGTTATCACTCAACAATTCTACACTGAAAAATATTGAATGAAAACATATGCAATAGAAACACAAAAGATCAGAGATGAATCATCAACACATATGAAACACAATTTCAGTTTTGTAATCTTGTTATCTTCAGAAATCCTGAGGGAAAAACCATCCCTCCCATCCAATACAATATCAAAAAAATTTGAGGACAACCTTGTCCTCCAAAATTACCAAAACTGATAACAACCTTGTTCTCCAATAACCATACAAATAAAAAAAACAAACCTCAAAAAATCTCCTGGAAATATTCTCTTCCCACAAATATGTTACAGATCACTTATACAACCTATTGAGGTCACTTGTTCTCAACCTCTATGAACTTGCACCTACTCATAAGATCTTGTACGGATGTATGTGACTGTTTCCACAACAACCCATGTACGTGTGTTATTTTTTCCACTGCAACCCGTGTACATGCGAAAAAATGTACGAACACTTTCTATAACTCGCTCCACTTCATACAATATCTTCCTTCTGAGGTTCAATCTCTCTCCCAAATGTGAGGTGTGCCTTTCCCTACTAAGAACATAAAATAAAGAGTCCTCAACCTTAGGTCATATTTTCTCCCCTAACATAATTTCCCTTTGTTGAAATCACCAATCCTCCTATCACAAGTCCAGACTCACTTATGTTATGTCCATTATGCAACGTAATGATATAATTTCACAATGACATCTATCCTTTATATAGGATTTCAATGAGTGAGTTTATGATCCCTTACTAAAATCAACAATTAATCATAATATTTTATTCCTCTTTGTTGGTGTGCCACCCCCACACAAACCCACAAATCCCATAAAATTTCCCATGAAGTCCTAGCCTCATTTCTAATTCGATTTCACTAAAACTAAATTGAAATTTGGTGCCAACAAAATTTCCCACATGCCTGACACGTTAACCTCTAGTGAGAATACCTCTCGAAGCTAAAAAATCAACACTCCCTCTTAGCGAGTGAGGTATATCATCCTCCAACATATGGATTCACCATTTTCTCTCATAATAGATATTTCTCTGGATCTACCACCTCATATGTGATCCAATAGTCCAAACTGGCTACTCCCTCTATCACTATGGAAAATGGGTAATCTAATACTGTCACAATAAGTTTTGTTGTCAATTTTGCCAGATTGGCCACATCCTTTGTCACTAAGAAAAAATATGTTTGGTTGGTCACATCCTCAGTCTCTCAACCATATCTAGTTGTCTAGTCTTCATGAATGGCCATATCCTCGATCACTGAGGAAAATCTTGTTGTTTAATCTACCTCACTGGTTGCTCCCTCGGTGACTAAATCAAATGTATCCTCCATGGAGGTATCACATTCCATAGAATCCTCCTACCTCTAAAGGTCATGTCTGGCCTCCTCCACCCATGACACATGTTTGTCTATCCTGGAATATGTTTCTCTCACAATTGAACCTAAGGGGGAACTCCCTCTGGATTCCCATCTCTCTCTCTAAGACAACTATCTCTCCCTGAGGTTAGGCTCACTCTGAGACCACATGTACCTTCTAAAACTTATCTCCATATTACTTTTCACAAACCTCTTGAGCCATCTGCTCCATGTCCATTTTCATATACACAGTTCTAGGATCCTTCTCCTCCCTCCTAGATCCTGAGGGATGACTCCCTCTGAAATATGGATCCCTCTAAGCCTATACCACTGGTGAGGTCACCTGTCTCACCACTCATGGATCTACCTCTTCCTCCTCATCTATATATCTTCTCCTACTAGACACATCACTCATAGGCTAGCCCCTCATCCTATATAGGTTTCCCTCTATAACTCCACTAACTACTATTGATGTGAATCTATATCATCTAGGAACAAGCAATACCTGTCCATCTCAAAACAATATATGATATCCCTTCCTCTTAATCTATGAAACTAAGAGGACACTCCTCTTGAGTTCTGGCACCCATAACACATTTGAAACCCTCGATATTTTTCCTGACTCCAATCAAAATGATATTGTACTAGATGCTCATAGTGAATGCTTGGCTCCCATACTGAACTCCACACATAAGTATGAGATAGTATTTGTGAGAGTATCAAACAACTCTCATGCACTTTTCATATGGAAATATACTTCACTATCCACCAACCATCTCTTCCTACTAGAGACATTCCTTGCAATGAAAGAGACCAACAGGATCTCCCTATGGAACCAATCTACAACCTCATCAACCTCTGTAGTTGATGCATGTTTCCTTCTTCCTCTTCCCCTCCAGTGTGGAAACTATGAAGCATAATGACAAAATTAATGGAACTCATAACATTTGATCTTACCAAGATCCTTGTTCTATCTTGGATTTGGATATTCTTATCTCTCGGGATAAGTCCTTCTCCCTTACGAACCTCTTCTGTATAGATAAACCCTTCTTCCCTTTATAATGTGGGATACAAGTTCTTGGTTCTCATCATTTCTACTCTTCACCATACCATACATATCATCCCTGGATGCTAATAGGGTCTCCTCCTAGATACTATCTATCTATAATATTTCAAAGTCACGTAACTTGTCTCATACATCGATCCCTTGAAAAAATGGTTCCTAGGACCTGGGAAAAACTTTCAAGGATACATTCACCAACTCAGCATCATATACTATCTCACCAATGGCTATGATCTGATCTTGGATCTAAGTAATATTCATAAGATAACTAAAAGATATGTCTTCACCACTCATCCTGACAATCTAAAGTCGATGCTTCAATTGTAGAATCCTACCGATATTCTTGTTTTGGTATAAACAAACCAAATAATCATACATATACTTCGCATTTTCTTTTTCAGCAATTTGAGGAATCAAGTGGTCCTTCACGGACTTTAGCAATACCCTCTTGGCCTTCACTTCCCTTTTCTTGTGAAATTCAAAATCTACCAGATCAGTCAAGATAGGAACCATATCCTCAACATACTCCTTGAGGTGATTCTCCTCCAACAAAAGGAGAACCCTCTCCTTCTAAGCCTAGAAGTTTGTCTCCCCTTCCAACCTATCCTCAATCTTCAATGTATTCACCATCTTTACATGCCTAGAACAAGAAAAATAACAAGAACAAGTACACCACTCTTCCACTTTTGTAGCCAACAAAGTGTCTCAATATGATCCCTTTCTCTTCAAATCCCAAGCTTTGATACCATGCCAATTTTTCACATGCAACTCTAGGTGACTGATTTTTAGATATGAGAAATTTCTTCCTAGTGAACCAACAATAACACCCTAGTTGTTATCATTGATAAATTCTACATTGAACATTATTGACTGAAAACATATGCAATGGAAACACAAAATATCATAGATGAATCATCAACACATATGAAACATAATTTCAGTTCTATAATCTTGTTGTCATAAGAAATCTCGAAGGAAAAAATATCCCTCCAAACCAATACAATATCACCAAAATTTGAGGACAAACTTATCCTCCAAAATTACCAAAACTAAGAACAACCTTGTTCTCTAATAACCATACAAATCAAAAAAACAAACCTCAACAAATCTCCTAGAAATACTCTCTTCCCACAAATATAATGCATAACGCATGTACAACTTGCTGAGGTCACATGTTGTAAGCCTATACAGACCTTCCCCTACCCAGAAGATAGTGTATGGTTGTACAAGATTTTTCCTACAACAACCTACATACGTACGCGACTATTCCCACTGCAACCCGCATACACGAAAAAATATGTACAAACACTTTGTACAATATCTTCCTTCTGGGGTTGGATCTCTCTCTCACACGTGAGGTGTGCCTTTCCCTTCTAAGAACAAAAAATAGAGATTCTTGAACTTTAGGTCAAAGTTTAGCCCCTAGCAGAATTTCCCTTTACTGAAATCACCAAGCCTCCTAGCACAAGTGCAGAATCAATTATGTTATCTAAATTATGCACCTGGATGATCTAATGTCACAATGACATCTCTCCTTTATATAGGAGTCCAATGAGTGAGTTTAGGATCCCTTCCTAAACTCAATAATTAATTAGAATATTTCTTCCTCTTTGTGGGTGTGGCACCCCCACACAAACCCACAAATCCCATCAACTTTCCCATGAGGTCCTAACCTCATTTCTAGGTTGATTTCACTGAAATGAAAGTCAAAACTAGTTCCAACGAAAATTACCACATGCCTAACACCTTGGCCTCTAGTGAGAATACCTACCGAAGCTACAAAAATCAGCAGTATGTTCATGAATGGTTATGTTTATGGAAACTTTAACATGAAAAACATTTTATATATCGACATTCATCCATGAACTAATGGGAACATCGCAGGGTTCAAAAACAGTTACATGGCCTCATTATTTAGCACAAATTGTTCCATTTGAGGAACACTCCAATGCCAAAGAGTTACTTATTAAAAGTAAGGCAACAATATTTTTTGGTGTGCATGCAATATGTAGTTTATTTCATGGTGATGAGTTTTTAATAAACTATAACTTTCATAGACCAACAACTACTTGTCAAAAACGCCTTGGATTGGGTCTACCTTTAGATATCCCCTTGGGGGGTATCAAAAAAGTGATTGAGTAATTGTATTTTTGGATTTTTGGATTTTCAATGGAACTAAAGTAAATGTATTTCTTAATTCGATATTAGTTTTATAAAGTGGTTGGTTGCATGTTACAGTCATTATATAGAAGATGGGGACTAAGCTCCCTATAACTTCTACACATAGACTCTTGTTTATTTCATTGACTTAGTTTTCTTAATATTTTTTGTATTTTTAAATATTAATAATGAACCTTAGCCATTATAATCCTTGCACACTACAGATTGTATTATGGCCTAATATGGCCCACATGTAAAAAATAATGTCTTTTCCCTTAAATTTGATGCTTTATGGATTATTCATGATGCAAAGGGACCTATAATATCAAATAGGTTCACAAAGGGAATATGGAAAGCATCACTTTGTTAAGATATATTAGGATTAATTGTGGAGGACAAATGATAGTTTTGTGTGTTATTTGATAAGACATATATATTAATAAAATGCTTTTGATTACATGATTACAAAAATATGAGAATGAATACTAGTATTTGTAGAATTTACATCGAACACTAATGTCATAGGATGCATGCACATTATGTAAAATTAAATCTTTTAGGAGGGAAAATATCATATGCCCATGTTGTATAATGACTTTATGTCAAATTTTATTTTGTCCTAAAAAACATGTTGGTGGTTGGGACTGCATAAACCAATTAATTAAATTCATCATTTCTAAATCATTTGTCATTGTGTTTTATTTTGAAAATATTTTTAAATAGTTTACACAAACTTATCTTTGATGAAATTGCATGCATCTATAGATCTATTTCTATGGATTCAAAATATATATTTTTATATAAATGTTATTATTTGATGAATTGCATTCATTTATAGATATATTTTTATTTATTCCAAATACATATAAACAACTATAAAAATGTTATTATTTCCTATTATTTTAATATTTTTTGTGTAACATGTATCATAATTTAAAAATTCATGTCTTTGTTTTGCAATAAAATTTTAACACAATCATTTTTAAAAAAATTGACATTTTTGCCTACAAACTAAAAAAAAACATATTGATTATACCAACACCTTTACTAATTTATTATTATTATTAATTTAAAGTGAGGTTCATTTTATAGTCTAATATGAGACTTGGCATAAGTCATCCCAATATACTAATTGAAAATAAATAACATCCCAATATGGAAGATATGTGTACCATCACTACGCATAAATATAACAATTATAAATGTAATTATGAACACTTATTATAATCTTACCAATACAATAAATGAGAAAATAACATTTCATAAAAGTAATTTTTCTTTGCAAACATGTTTAATGAACATATTGTATCAGACTGTTAGATATTAGACAATTCACCTTAAAGATGAATTTAACATTATATGGCATTAATAGTTATAAGTTTTTGCAATTACAATCCAAAGTAAACAATTTCATAAAACTAAAGTTAAACATTATATGGCAACTCTAAATTGTAATGAGTGATACATTTTAAATTTAATTTAAAAATACAAAAATCATTAGTGTACTTATTATATATTTTATAAATCAAACAACAACAACAACATCAACATGATTTCGAAAAACACAATATACATGTGTGATATATTGTTTATAGTGCACCAATGCGATTGAAATCACACTAGAGCGGTTGTTACATAAAAATGCATCGAAAAACAATTTAATTGAAAAGTACTCATGAAAACTTCCACAATTAATTTTTTTTAGAGATTGTGCTTTGTGGAGGCAATCACTCTTCGATGCCTCTCATAATTTATGCATGGAATTGATCCTATGCCACTTCCTCAGTGCTTTGCCTCACATCTCCTCCTCAGTGAGCCACTCAACTTTCTCCAAGATACCATCCTCGTCATTCTTGTATCCATAATATGAATTGACATCAATTTTCTTGTAGATAGCATACCTACACCTCCTCTTCTTCGCCTCGAGGGGGATTATATAATAACTCTTTGAGGATGGGGAGGAGTTTTGTACCCCTGAAGTATTTGTAACCGGGGCCCTTGCCTGTGTATCTGGGCACATCAACTTTGTTCCCTTCCAAGTTCATCCTCTTGGCCCCTACTTTGGCATAATTAGGACTAACAAGTTGTACGATTAGAGCTTCCCAATGCCCCTTTTCCCCATTAAAAAATAAAGGACCTTGGTGGATGTATTAATTATAACATTGTGTCATCCTCAAGAATGTCCTAATCTCCATATTGTATATTTAATAGAAGATAAGAAGCACATTTGGAAAAACAATCGATGATCCATACGCTTTGTCAGCATGCCCTATCACTAAATATTAAGATTTTCCTTAGACTCAACTTGCTCCTCCATGAAATCCTCACCCATTTACTTACTAAGAAGGTCATCATGTTTCTTCTTCTCCACAACCATGATCTTGATCTCTTTCTCATATGGAAGGGGCACATGGGAAATAGACTAACACTCTCTTTGTTGTTGGTTCCCTTGTCCTTCTCTTCCATTTCTTCTTCCAAATCCTCATATAACTCTAATAGGTATGGATTAATGGAAACAAACTCACCACTTTTGATCGTCAACATGACCTCCCTCTAGATAGACTCCATCCTCTTCCACTCCCTCAATGCTCTATCTTGCATCTCCTCCTTCGCGCATTGCTCAAATTTCTCCAAGATATCATTCTCATCATCCTTGTTGCCATAATATCTGGCATCAATTCAATTGTAAATTGCATGTCTAGACCTACTCTTCTTCTCCTAGGGGGGCTTATCAAATATCTCTTTGATGTTGGGAAGGAATTTCCCAACTGCACTTGTATAATTGATTTTTGTAAGATGGCATGTTACAATATTCTAGCAACTAATTGTTGAAGTGCAGCTGGGAAATTTCTCCTTGGTGTCGAAGAGATATTTGATAACCCCCACAAGGAGAAGAAGAGGAGGTCTATGTATGTGATATACAAGTGAATTGACACAAATTATTATGGTGACATGGATGATGAGAACGATATCTTGGAGAAAGTTGAGTGGTAGGTAGAGGAGGATATGTGGGCCAGAGCGCCAAGAGAGTGGTAGAGGATCAAGTCTATCTAGAGGCAGGTCAGGTTGATTATCAAGAGTGGGGATGTTGTTGTCGTTAATTTGGTCCTATTTGAGGAAGATGATGATGTGGTAGAAGAAATGGGAGAGTAGGACAAGGGAAACCAACAGTAGAGAGAGAGAGAGAGAGTTTATTTCTCATGTTCCCCTTCTAGATGAGAAAGTGATCGAGCACATGGTTGTGGAGAAAAAGGCACATGATGAGCTTCTTAGTAAGTACAAGGGTGAATATCTCATGGAGGAGTAGTACGAGGCCAAGTTAATGATTAATATTTAATGATACGACATGCTGACAAAGCTTATGGATCATCGGTTTCTTTTTCAAATGTTCTTCTTAACTTCTATTAAATATACAATATGGATATTAGGTAATTATTTAGGCTAAAACATTGCTACAATTAAGACATCCAATAGGGTCCTTTCTTGTTTAATAGGGAAAAGGGGCACTGGGAAGCTCCAGTCATAGATCTTGGTAGTTCTAATTATGCCAAAGTAGGGGCCAAGATGATGTACTTGGAAGGAAATGAATTTGATGCTCCTGGTGCCATAGGAAAGGGCTCCAATTATAGATACTTTGGGGCTAATAAATTCCTCCCCCTCCTCAAAGATCTATTCGATAATCCCCCTCAAGGAAAAGAAGGGAGGTGTAGGTATGTGATCTACAAGTGAATTGACGCCAATTCAAAGTATGGATACATGAATGACAAGGACGGTATCTTGGAGAAAGTCAAGTGAACCATGGAAGAGGAGATACAAGGCAGAGAACTAAGGAAGTGGTGGAGGATCGAGTTCATATGATAAATTGTGAGAGGCACTAAAGAGTGAGCTATGTTTTTTCCTCTACAAAGAAAAGCCTCCACAAAATTTAATTGTGGAGGTTTGCATATGTAGTTTCTAAATTAAATTGTTTTTCTTCTGGCTGCTACTATTGTTTTTGTTGCTACTACGCTCAGTGTCATCAGCATATCTAATTCACATCAAATCCTTTTTAGGCACATATAGATAGATAAAATGAATTTAAAATATAAAACATAAACATATATAACTAATTTTTATTTATCAAAAACTAAAATTAGTTTATGTTTGCAACAAAAAAAAGTGAAAGAGTAACCAGTGTTATTAAAAAACTCATATGCACCGTGTTTGGTGCTCCTTATCACACATAAGGCACCGAATAGAGATGTGTTAAATATAATGCATAGATGTGTCATTGTTAGTCAGACATCGATATCTATAGTGGTGCATTTTTATATATAGTACACTCATTAAGGGTTGTCATACAAATTACCTGTGATGTCATTTCACATATGAAGTGAATAACTTTGGGTGATTAGTTCTACAAAATGCATTGTTGTAGTATAATTTGTTAATGTTAAACCACATGGTGAACTTAGTCATATTAAACTCACTAACTCTCCATTTTAGTTCGAGCATCAATCGCTTTTAACTAGTGCATTGTCTTTTCTTAATGCATCATTAACATGCACATTTTAAATGATGGACCATATTGATAATTTTTAAACTATTTTTCCCAGTACAACTTACTTAACCATACTGGTGAATTTTTTTAAAATTAATGCACCAATGCTCCCTTTCATATTTGTATGCTTTGATACTAGTGCATTTGTACTATAATGCACCTGTAACATGGCATCCCATTAAACGAAATGATATGGTAAATTATTATGTATTTTTCTCCTTGTGTCATAGTACACATTGTCGGTGCGTGTTAGTTATTTGACGCACCTTGGAGGAATTTGTTTTTCAAAAAATTGGCAGTATGTTTGATTAATAGAATACATCGGTGAGTTTATCTCAATTGGTGCACTTCCTAGCATCTTAGCGATGCTTACCATAAGATGCACTGCACTGATAATTTGTGAAAATTCAACCCGATACCATTGTCTTTACAGTACCTGTTAGTCCTAAAGTCTACACCTGACTGCTAAAGGGAAGAGCTAGGCCACCTCAAGAGTTGGAATGATGGGGTTTTATGAATTAAGTTTGTTGGTGAGTTGAGAGATATGTTTTCAAGGGTAGAGACCTGGTTGGACTATTCAACAATATCACTGTATGGTTTCCCTTAGCTGGTGGCCTGAAATTTGGTGACCAGATAAATATATGAAGAATAAAACAAATGAAATACAAACAAGCATACACTTTGTTACTTAATATACGAAATTTCATACTTGAAATGATATTCCAGATCTAAAACATGTATCTTGACACAAATCATCCAAACAAGGTTGTATTACAATAAACTTTTTACTTAAATCAATAGTTGAAACTAGGTTGCATAACAATAAACATTTCATTGAGACAATAGCTGAAAGGAAGGGAAACATCACTTTGCATACATTTCCAATTTTCATCTAGATAAGATTAAGAACACACAAAGTATTTGAGAAGAAAAAACAATCTCTTACCGAATATTATATTCACCAAGGTAGGAAACTTAACAGTATTATGATTCAAGTCCCAACCAAAATTTTAATGCTTGATCTCCCAAAACTGAACCCTTTTACATTCACAAATCCATCTATTTATCTCTATCCAAAGAGGGTTCAACTACGTATCTAGGATATACAGTCTAAAGTTAAATATTTAGATTTCAATCAAATCATGTAGATACAACTTAACTGTTACTTCCTAATGCCCTAGCTCCAAACAGGGTTTTGGTGTTCTTCCACTAGAAACGTTTTGTAGATTTATGTCGGCAGCTTACCATTCTTAAACCATCTCTAACCATTTACTGGGAGAGAGCACACTCTAGCGATGAATTTATCTATGATATGAATGGTGGTGTCCCTGAGTTGAGTCTGAAACCCATCAAAGTTCTACACGAAGAGTATGGCCACTCTTGTGTGATGTCCATTGAAGGCGCATATAAATTCAAACCAGTATACTCTGATAAACATATCTCTAATTTATGATATTGCTTCGAACAGTTTGATCCCCTTTGGCTCTCTTCTTTTCAATTGGCAATGCTCTTGGGGTGACATCATTGCTACTCAGTTGCTTTTGTGGAGAGCGATGATCAAAAGTATACGTTTTCTTGAGATTAATTACTAGCTGTAATAATTACCACACACGACCCTGCAATAATAACAACTTAAGGCACAAAGATGCATGATCCTTAGCACAAAATTTGTAATGATGGCTAAAATGGTGGAAACACACACGATCTCGAGTGAACAAAGACATGCAAATGCATGTGAGGCACCAACATAGCTTAATTCAAACTTTAAATTTTTTATGAACGTTAAAACCCATAAAACAACGTGTTTTCTATTGTTTGGAAGAATAGGGGCATTCTTACAATCAATGTCCTTTTGCATCAAAGGACTCAGTTAACTTGTTTGCAACCCAGTGTGACATAACCATAGTGATGTGTCTTATTCAATTCAAATCACGATGTGTATTAACCTTATAAAGAGCAAGGAAATGATGAAAAACAAATAGGAAGGTAAAAAACAAATAAAAATGACTCAACACACTATTGGAAAAAAACTAAGCAAAATCTAGGTTGACATATGGATGGGATTATGGAGGAAAAGAAGGAATATGTGTAGACATAGGATTTAACATCGACTCCAACTAGGGGTAGCACCTCCCTGTGAGGTGCTAAAAATACCTATGTGCCTTATTTCTTTCTTTTTGCCACCCTTAATCTATTTTGAAAAACATCTACATCATGCAAACCAAAAAACGTAAGATTAAACAAACCACTCCGCAAGAAAACTGGAATCTAAAAATCTCATCTCTTGTATAGTGTCAAATCCATTGGATGATGGAGTCTTATTGCTGATATACTGTATAAACAAACTAAAAATGAAATGCTCGAATGACGAGCTTATTCAACACACCCCTACTCTACTCAGTTGAAAACAAAGTAATCATATGTAATCATATTTCCAGTGAATCCATACGAGGAACTGATTAACAAGATGAAACTGACCTCCATCTTTATGTATGAATATGATAGTAGAAATTGAAAAAATGTAGCAGCAACCTAGAATCTTGAAGCTCATACTTAAAGTTTTGAAATTGTTCCTTCACAAAATGAATGACATAAAATTATTTAATCCGATTTGACTTCATATAGACTACTACAGGATATGCAAAAACATGATAACCATACCTTGATGGATAAGTAGAAATATATTATTCAATTTGACTTCCATGGCTGATTTTTTCTTGCTAGGATTCTTCTATTTCTGGATGAAAGATGTCATGTTCAGGCTTGAATAAATATTGAGTCTATTGCTCAATATTTCCAGAAGAAAGGAGAAATACTTGTTCATGAACTTCAACATTGATTTCCTCATAATCATGAAACAATGGATGATCACTAAAGGAAAATTCATGCTCAAGTTCCTTTCGAATAATAATTTATGTATGAGACTTTGTAACAGAAAATGACTGAGAAGAAAAATGATCTTGTGGAGTAAGAATATATTCATCATAACTAGGCTGATAAGAATTTTCAGAAGAGGAAAATACTACTTGTTTCTCGTGTAAATCATTATCAAAGTCATATTACTCATCATAAATAGGTGCATCAGAAAGTTGTGCATCTTGTAAAGAATGATTTAAAACAGTCTTTTCATTTTCCTTTAAAGGTTTGTCTCTTATTTCATTGTAACCTAAAGTAGAAAAAATTTCAAAAGTATGATCATGCACAAATAATTCCTTATATCGACCATAATCGATCATAGATTCTATAGAAGATACCTCTTGAGCCAATTTTGAAACAATTGTTTCCTCATAATCTATTCGATAACCTTCATCACCATGATATGATGGTTTGCCAAGTCTAAGAAATGGTGGCTGAAAATTCCCAGAAAGAGTTGCTTGTGTTTGGCCATCAAAACTACTTTTTTCATAGTTAACCAAATATTTATGAGAACATAGAACAAAACATTCATCATAAGAAAAGATAACCGAGACATATGAAATAATGGAGAATGTATCCAAATCCTTGTTATCATTAATTTCATCATTGATGTAATTCCCAACATCATCTTTCTGGATAAAAGAATTAGAAGAAGACTCATATGTAACTGAATCTTCCTCCACTTATTCAACAGAAATATCCCTTTCATTTTCACTACTAGAAGAAATAATAATTGACTATTGAATATAATATCCAAATTCTTCACAAAAATGTTCAAAAAGTAGATTAGATGAAAAATATTTCTTGCAATCATTATGAAAGGAAACATGAAAATATTTTAAAGAAGATATACTAGAAGGCGATAAGGATCTGAACCATTCCCATGCCTCTCCCTCTAATGAATACATGAACATTTTCATTAATGCATCATCATGATGTATACCCAACTGATGCATGAATTCATGGAATTCAAGCAAATGATCTGCAGGGTTATCATCTATATCTTCTCTAAATATGGGAAAGTAATCACCCCACTCATATATAGTAGAAACAAAATTTTGAAAACCAGGAACAATAGAGAAATTAAGAGGAGAAAACCTTCGATCCAAGATGGCTTCCATATGAAAAATATGACTTCTTGAAAATGTGGAGTTTCCACTAGATTCTTTAACCATGGAGTCGCCAGGTGAATGATCTGCAGTCTGAATGTGTCTGTCTTTTGTTCACCATAAAAAACCATATCTAATCGTTGTCATTCTCCCAGGGAAATATTACTTCCTTACTCTATTCCCCGGAAACAACGCCATAAGATGTTGGTCCTAAGGCCTACACTTAACTGCTAAAGGGAAGAGATAGGACACCTCAAGTGTTGGAATGATGGATTTTTATGAATTAAGTTTGTTGATCATATGAGAGATAGATTTTCAAGGGTAGAGACCTAGTTGGACTGCTCAACAATATCGTTGTAGGGTTTCCCTTAGCTTGTGACATGCAATTTGGTGAGCAAGTAAAGATATAAAAAATAAAACAAAGAAAATACAAACAAGCATACAAGTTGTTACTTACTGTATGAAATTTCATACTTGAAATAATATTCAATATCTAAAACATGTATCTTGACACAAATCATCCAAACAAGGTTGTATTACAATAAACTATTTACTGAAAACAATAGCTGAAATCAGGTTGCATGGCAATAAACAGTTCATTGAGACAATAGCTGAAAGGAAGGGAAACAACACCTTGCATACATTTCCAATATGCATCTAGATAAGATTAAGAACACACAACAGATTTGATAATAAAACACAATATGTCACCAAAGATTATATTCACCAAGGTAGGAAACTTAATAGTCTTATATGATGCTTGATCTCCCAAAACTAAACCCTATTACATTCAAGAGTTCATCTATTTATCTCCATCCAAAGAGGGTTCAACTACCTATCTAGGATCTAAACTCTAAAGTTCAATATTTAGATTTCAATCAGATCTTGTAGATACAACTTAATTGTTACTTCCTAATTATAGTGTGTAAGTATTTCTTCAAACTAATTGTATTTGGGTTGATGTGTCAGTTCATAGTCCTCATCAATTCGAATTTAACAAAAAACATTTGTTAATCCCTAAATAGTGGCTCATTACCCCTTAATTAGGGCATATTATATTAGTAATGTTATTTTATTTATGTCGGTTTTAGTCGATTAGTTGTAATTATACCTCCTAGTCTCCTATATATACCAAGGAGACATTTTCATTTTGAATCATCTTGTAATTGTACATTTATGTGGGCATAAGGAGGTTGCCCCCTCTAAGAGACTTTTTATCTGAGTTTCTCTCTTTTTCAAGGTGTTGAGTACTTATTCTAAGGTTTTTCTATGCTATATTGATATTTGGTTCTTAACATATGGTATCAGAGCTCAAGGTCTTGGGGTTTCGCTACTACATTTGAGACACCTTGGAATTTTCACTATAACTTTTTTTCTACAATGTTTCAGAAGGCACAACTTTGATGATATTTATTAGACAGATGAAGGTACATTGGGTTAAAATTTTAGCTCATGAGGCCTTATACTTTCATAGATACAGCATGTGCAAGATAGGGTTCTGGAATCATCATGAACTGAGTCATTGCGGAATTTTCGCTATAAAAAGTTTTATGTAACATTGCAGACCCTAAAATCCAGAGGATATTCATAGAAATTAGTAAGGTATCTGTGGTAAAACTTTTTTATTTTGGGTCATCTTAAATTTGTAGATACACCCTGTGGAAGATAGGGTATCTGACTAGTCCTATTGACCAGTCTCAAGAAAGTGTTCCAGGTAAAACAATCATAACTTCGTCCTAGAGTATCCAAATTGAGTGAGACTGGTTTCATTGGATAGTGGATAGTCTGTAGTATTTCTGGTATGAGTTTCATAATTTTATGTCATTTTTTTTGTGCAGGGCATTCTATAAAAGTGAGATCTCCAGGAAAGTCCAAAAATAAGCAAGTTGTGGGAAAGTTACCGTAAATTCCACTTGGCACATCCAATTTTGATCAGACCTATGGCATTGTAGAGAATAAATATCAGAGAACTACAAAAAATAAAGTTTCATATCCATAAGGGCTGAAACTTTGTAGATACAGTAGAAGAAAGATTGTCTAGCATAACCGCCTCAAAATCAAGGTTCAAAAGTGATACTTGGCCAACATGCCACCCAAAAAGGGAACTTCTACACCAAATAAGCCTCCAGAAAATCCTAATTTAACTCTTGATGAAGGTGAAGAAATGCATAGGGACATAAATGATTTACAGAAGAAGACAATAACAAAAGATGAACTAGAAGAGATGGAAGCTAATTTAGAGGCAATAAATACTAAGATGGATGGTTTAAAAGAGGAGATCATGGAAGGATTGAAAAATTTCATAATAGAGAGGACACCTGAAAGTGAAAATGTATCCCATGAAATTCATGATGAGGACACAAGGAAGGTGAATCGAGAATGGAGAAACTCTAACTTTGGGTTGAAGACCAACCACGTTCTTAAGATCGATATGTGGAAGTTTGATGGCAAGGACCCTATCACATGGATACTTCAGATGGAGCAATTCTTTGATCTACATAATGTTCCACATACACAAAAGGTACGAATTGCTTCTTTATATTTAGAACCCAATCAATTTGTATGGTATAGATGGATTTGTTCTCGTAAATCACTCCTCACTTGGACAATTTTCACGGAAGAAATGATAACACACTATGAGGATACAAGGAGCAATAATGTCTTTAGCCAATTGATAAATCTCAAGCAAAAGGGTTCAGCTACAGAGCACATTGAGAACTTCCAAAGATTAAATAAAAAGTAACAGATATTCTAGATGAGCACTTGATTGATGTATTCATAGGAACTTTAAGAGATAACATTCAACATGAGGTTCACCTTTGGGAAGACAAATCATTGGAGAATGCATTTAGGGTGGCAAGAAATGTTGAAAGTAAAAATATGGCTATGGCTACTAGAAGGACCAATCCTAACATCTATAGAGAGAATAATGTTCCTTATTCTAAAACACCTCAACCTACAAGGTTGACAC
>ML777259.1:2560724-2651079 GCA_009831015.1 Picea engelmannii | reverse complement strand
GTACAAAGATCGCTTATATTTATGTAAGAAATCCCAAATCAAACAAAAGGTACTATTGGAATTGCACACCTCTCCAGTAGGAGGGCACTCGAGATTTTTAAAAACCTACCATAGGGTCAAGAAGGAATTTTTTTTGGATGGCCTTAAAAATGATGTTCAAAGGTTTGTGGCAGAATGCTTGGTTTGCCAACAAAATAAGGTGGAACCAATTAAGACCCCGGGTCTTTTACAACCATTAGCCATCCCAAGTCAGCGTTGGGAGGAGGTTTCCATGGATTTCATCACAGGGTTACCGAAGTTTGAAGGAAAGAGTGCCATCATGGTGATTGTGGATAGACTGACCAAGTACGCACACTTTTGTGCACTCTCTCATCCATTCAAAGCTAGTACAGTTGCCACTGCATTCATGGAGACAGTTCAAAAGCTACATGGAATCCCAAATATTATTGTAAGTGACAAAGATCCCATATTCACTGGACATTTTTGGACAGAATTATTTTCTTGTTTGGTTACTCAATTGGCTCATAGCTCATCCTATCATCCTCAATCTGATGGACAAACCAATATAGTGAAAAAATGTCTGGAAGGATACCTTCGTTGCTTTGTCTCTGATAAACAAACATAATGGTTCAAATGGTTACCCTTGGTAGAATGGTGGTATAACACTTCCTTTCATACTGCAACAAAAATGACACCATTTATGGCACTCTATGGATACCACCCTCCTTCCATCACTTCTTCTCTAAAAGAAAAATATAAGGTTCAAGCAGTGCAAGATCACATTGAGCATCAACAACAAGTTCTTCAAATATTAAAGGACAACCTGACCATGGCACAAAATCGTATGAAACAACAAGCAGATCAACATAGTAGTGAAAGAAGTTTTGAAGCAGGGGATTGGGTGTTTTTAAGACTACAACCATACAAACAGATGTCCCTCAAGCAAGCCAAGAAGGATAATAAATTATCACCAATGTACTATGGCCCTTATAAGGTGTTGCAAAAGATTGGTACTGTGGAATACAAATTGGAGTTGCCTGCATCTTCACGAGTACACCCAGTTTTCCACGTTTCATGCTTAAAGAAGGTTATAGGTGACAAGATCCTAGTTCAAACTATATTGCCATAACTTGATGAGGAAGGAAAAATCATATTGTATATTGAAGCCATCACTGACACAAGAATTCTCCAGCTAAGGAATAGATCCATTTCAAAGTATCTCATTAAATGGAGGAAACTATAGGCTGAAGATTCCACTTGGGAAGATGAGTCTTTTATACAGAAGCATCCATTGTTACTCAAGCGTTGCGGACAACACTTGTCTCAAGGGGAGGGGCATGTTAAGCCCTAAATAGTGGCTCATTACCCCTTAATTAGGGCATATTATAGTAGTAATTTTATTTTATTTATGTCGGCTTTAGTCCATTAGTTGTAATTATATCTCCTAGTCTCCTATATATATACCAAGAAGACATTTTCATTTTGAATCATCTTGTAATTGTACATTTATGTGGGCATAAGGAGGTCGCCCCCTCGAAGAGGCTTATTATCTGAGTTTCTCTCTTTTTCAAGGCGTTAAGTACTTATTCTGAGGTTTTTCTATGCTATATTGATATTTGGTTCTTAACAACATTGGTTTTATCAAAAGATAACAAGTTATTACAAGTGGCAATAGTGCCTCTAACTAAACCAAAATATAATTTTGTTAGTGAAAATGGAACTCATTGTTGATAACTAAAGTAAATAAGATGCATAGAAAAAATTCTTCATAAGTTTTTGGTGGCAGACAACTTTGCATGGATGTCCAAGTAGACCAAAATCTGGAGACCAACCTTTAACGCTAGAACAAAACTCACCCACAATTTGGAGAATTTCTGGGAAAAATGACCTCAAAGATATATTTGATTATCCCAAACCAGGATACATGTGTACAAAATGAGAGAGGTTTTTTTGAATGGGCATGTTCCCAACATAAAACGCTTTCAGTTTTCAAAAATTCACCTCCATATGTTCGAAAAGAAATCCCAAAGACAATGACTAAAACAAGGAAAAACAAAGCATTTGGTGAATTTCTGGGAAGAACAGCCTCAAAGATATATTTGATTCTCCCAAACCATGATACCTTTGTAAAACCTGAGAGACATTTTATGAATGGGCTCATTACCAACAAAAACCTCTTTTGTTTTTCAAAATTTCACATCCATATGTTCGGAAGGAGTATCGAAAGACAATGACTAAAACAGGGAAAAATAGAGTAATTCAAAAAATTCGGGCAATGCCTTTTGATGTTTTTTCTACATCTTTTGATACTTTCCTTGTAATTTTGCATGTTGTACATCTATTTTTTTATTTGGTTTCTTCATGGTAGTGGTCACAATCTTATCCTTAGAATGTTCAGGTGATGGTGGGCCTGCTGGGCTAGCCTGTTCTTTTTCATGTCTGATATGTACCTTGCCACTTTCCTTTTCCCTTTTTTTTACTGTAGAGGAACTTAATTGTCTTTGAGAAATATCTTCCCTTTATGGAGTGATGGATTTTTCTTTCTTAGATTAGGTTCCTCCTTTTTTAGGTTTGGTATTCCTTTTTGCTTGTTGGGCAACTTTAGATGAATGCCCGGGTTTAGGGGAAACCCTAGTTGCTTGGTTTTCCTCCTCTCTCTGTTCCTTTGACTATTGATCAGTTCCCTGTTCTTCTTCCTGTAATCCTTCTCTCGTGATATATCATTGAACTGTAGAGAGAATGCCCCTCCATTATTCTGTAATCCACAAGATGGATATTCCCTGGCTCCAATCAAGGTTTTGTTGTTCTGCCACTAGAAACGTGTTGCATATTTCAACTGGAATCTTACCCTTCTTAGACCATCTCTCACCACTGACTAGGAGAGTGCACACTCCAACGATGAAGTGATTTGTGCTATTAATGGTGGTTTCCCCGAATTGAGTCTGAAACCCATCAAATTTTTGTATGAAGAGTAGGGCCACTCCTGTGTGATGCCCGTTGAAGGCGCATATAAATTCAAATCATTCTTCTCTGATAAACATATCTCTAATTTATGTTATTTCTTCAAATAGTTCAAGCCCCTTTGGCTCTATTCTGTTCAATTTCCAACTCTCTCGGAGTGACACCATTTCTATTCAACTTCTTTTGTGGAGAGATGTAATATCCCTAAGGTCGAACCCAATTGTAAATGCAAATACAAATGTACTTAAGCTGGTGAGTTGTTTTGATATAATTTTGGATGCACCTTTCATGGAATAATACATGCAAGTACTGTGCATTAAAATGAGGAGGTGTGCACATTCCAGGAAACTGCGCGCAGCATATTAAGTGCACGTGATGTGGAGGCCAGGGAACTTTTGCGTATATGATATGTTTTATAGGCTAGTGAGACAATTATTATAAGCTAGGATGATTATGTTTTGATTAGGCCAGAGAGCCTAGATGTTAAAGGCCAGTGCGCCTGTTTTTGTACATGTCTCATATTTAATATAAAATACATCGTTGCGCGTAGACTGGCCACGATAAAAGAGATGGGGGACCAAAATCCACTAGTTAGGGAAAGGGAGGGGCTAAGTTAAGGAAAGGGGCTAAGCTAGGAAGATTGAGCCAGAAAGGAATATTTTATTAATATTTCTTAAATCATAAAGTATGGATAATTATTTTATCCTAAGTTCCAAAGTTGCAGACAAGTGGGCCAAAGTAGCTTTCAACATGACAAGTGTCAAGTTGGAGACATGCATACATATTGTGGGGACTTAGCTCATTTTCACACGCCCCCATCATTGGGACCATCATCTTTTCCAGGATTTCTTCAATCACTCAACGATCATTTAGCCATGATTCCATGACCATTTTTCACTCACACAGTCAGTTATCCTCCATACTTTATGTCACTATATGGAGCTTGTATCCATGACCACAGAGGTTGGTGTAGCTGGTTAGTTGGGAAGCTAGACTGAAGAAGCAGGTTGTCAGGCCTATGGGATACTGAAGAAGCGGGTTGTCAAGCCCGTGGGATATTGAAGAGGAGGGTTTTCAAGCCCGTGAGAAATTTCTCTATGGGTGAGAGAATTGATGGGAATTGATTTCCTGAAGGTACTAAACTACAGTTGCATGGCTCTGAGACTTCCTTTCTAGCCTGTTGTTGAAGCCCTGGAAGGGAAGTGGGGCAGTCGAGGAACTATTTAGAAGAGAAGGGGCACACTTCCTTGGGTGGGACAAGCATGTGGGGAATGAGGGATTGTAGGTTGTTAGTTGAGGGAGCACCTAGGATGGAGTCTTTCCTATTGTCCATGAGCCTTTAGCCTGGTTAGGAATCCCTTTTCTCGGGTGGAGTTTAGTCCCAACTTGGGGGTGACTTACTATTGAGAGTGATGAACAATGTGGTCTAAGGCTGGGAGGTTCGTGGACGGTCTGCATGCAATTTGTGACATTATTACCAAGATAAGTTTCATTTGTGTGATAAAATTACATGCTCCATTATTATTTACGTGTTCAGTTTTATGGGTTTTATCTTATGCATGGTTATGACCGTTTGTATATTAATGGGTATTTATTGTATATACTACATGTGTATGTTTACGATGATTTCAGTGTGAATCTGTGTATTTATAGATATATTTGTATGCCTACGTTTTATATATAATGCTTCCACAAACATTCTATGTGTGGATATGTTTAAATCACACGCAGATATAAATTTATGTGGCATAGATTAGTTTGGATGTTGAGTATGTTACAGTATGTCCTTCATGGAGAATGTATGTTTTCTCTGGCATAGCGTGGCCCAGCATGGATGGTCAGGGACATTACAGAACGATTTCAGAGCTAAGTAAAGCGTCTGAGCGGTGGCATTTCCCGACCTGTGGGTGGCCAGGGATGTTACAAATTGGTATCAGAGCCTCAGTTCCAACACTGAGCCTGGATGGGCTAGAAAGGTTCAGTTGAAGCGAATCTTCACAAAAGATTAATTTCAAAGTGGAAAAATTTCAAGTCATAGAGAATCCATGGTAAATTTTGGCCCCGCACGAAAAATGTTGGTGTGTAGGTGAATGCGGTAAATTGTGGCGTCACGCGGAAGAACATTGTGTGCGGATGCACGCACTAAAATTAGCATTGCACGGTGTGCACACACATAATAATGGCGCGCGTGGTGTGCGCAGTATTGGCACAACGTAGTGGAGTTTGGTAGCTACGTGCACAATGTGGGTAAATGTTGACGTGCGACAGCTTAGTTAGTGGTGCACGTGGAGTTTTAATGCGCGGAGTAGACATACTAAACTTTGGCATGGTGCGGCGCTTTGAGTGAAATGCGTGCGAAATATTTGTGCACGGTGGATATTGGTGCGCGAATAAAAGTAGTGCGCACAATTTATTAGTGCGGGACATAAAAGTAGTGCGCACAATTTATTGCCGCACGACATAAGAGTAGTGCATACAATTTATTGGCGCGTGACATAAAAGTAGTGCACACAAGTTATTGGCGTGCGACACAAAAGTATTGCATAGTTATTGGTGCGCGACACAAAAGTAGTGCACACTTATTGGCGCGACAGAGAAGTGATACATAGTGGTTTTTACATGCACAAAGCACGATTTACCTTGTGTGGTTGCTGCACATGGTAAATACGGGTTACAGGTAGCAATTTTGTGTGTGCGAAGTTGCTTGAAGGGTGAACAACAACAAAAAACCAGTGAACTTCTGCGACATTTTATATCATTTGAATGTCATCTTTTTGCAGCACGTTTTTTAGGGCCTTAAGATCATTTTTAGCAACTCAAAAACCACAAGAACAGAGTGTGCCAAGGAACACTTTGTCTCTGCAGCTCAAATAAAAGAGCTCGGATAGATCTTTCTAATGGTGTAAATTGTTCGTCAAACAGAGATTTTATGAGAAGAATACAACAGAAACAATGAAGGTTAAATTAAAAGACCCAACTAGATCCATGGAACCATAACTTCTACTCAAGAGTCAGAATTGAACATGTGAGTAGGCATTGGAAAGGTATTGGATAGTGGAATATAATTATCCACCCAAAAAATTTATCAACGCATTCAAATTTCCAGGAAACCAGAAGAAATAATTTTGATATATATTATTGAACCAGAATGGTTCATATTCTCATGAAATAGTTGAAACAGTTAGCCTGACAAAGTTTTGTTGGCTGCACATTTTGCAGAGTTAACAACAACTAAATCGAGATCAGTTTAGAGTCCAGAGTAATGGAAGAGGCACAAGGTAATTACATCTAGGAAGATGAATTCAAAGGGATGGATGTCCATTTAAGCATTGAAGGAACAAACTCCAATGGACATGGAGAAGAAAGGAATGAAAACATGAATATGGCAGAGACCATTAAAAATTTGCAGAAGTATGTCCAAAGACATAAGGCTGATAATGAAAGGATTATGAGAGCCAAGGAGTAGCAAGATGACTTCAACATGAAGTTATTGTAGAGCTTGAACAGAATATAAAAGAAATTGGATAAGGAGAGTGGCTCAAGAAAATCGGGAAGTCACAAGCCTCGTGATGAGAAAAGAAAAATGAGAAGTGTTAGCAGGCATCACCACCACTCCCCGAGGAATTCCAATAAGAGATCATATAGCCGCTCAAGTCCATCCCCTGTCAGAAATCACAAGAGGTCTGGGGTGGATGCGCTACGAGGAGAAATGAACAAAATCAAACCTCCTACATTTGATTATGAGCACAAGAAGGATGAAGATGCATAAACATGGTTGTTGGGCATGAGAGAGTATTTCCAATTGCATAATTATTATTCTCATGCAGAAGGTAGAATTTCCATCTATCAACTCAAAGGAAAAGCTTCCATATGGTGGGATCAACTTGTGCAGGTGCAACACATCAAAGAGAAAATTGTTACTTGGAGGGAATTCAAGAAGTATTTTGAGAAGAAATACTTGACTAAGAGATACTATGACAAGAAAATGAAAGAGTTCTTCGAACTCAAGCTGGGGAGTATGAAAAATGAAAGAAGGTTTTTAGAACTGCTGAAGTATGTCTCTTTCATTAAGGATGACACAGTTAATATTCAA
This sequence comes from Picea engelmannii, assembly GCA_009831015.1. Taxonomy (NCBI): domain Eukaryota; kingdom Viridiplantae; phylum Streptophyta; class Pinopsida; order Pinales; family Pinaceae; genus Picea; species Picea engelmannii. The sequence continues at coordinate 2,644,025 of ML777259.1, read as the reverse complement.
AGGCATTTGAGTGGATTTCCATCATTCATCAATGAAAAAATACAGTATGATGATTCCAAGACATTGGAGGAGAATATAAGGAGAGCTAAGTGCCTATATGATCAGCTGAAAACAAGGCCAACATTCCAAAAAGCTTGGGAAGACAAAAAGAAATTCAAGATAGATCAGAGGAAGAAGGGGTCTAAGCCACCATTCTTTAGAAATAATCCGCAGGGACAACAAACTCCTAAAGAAATCAGAACAATTGACATAGGGATTCAAAGGCCAACGAAACCACCTATTCAATGTTGCGGTTGTAAAGGGGATCACATGTTCAGAGATTGTCCTCACAGAAGTAAAAAAGGGAAGACTGTTCACAATGTACAGCAAGCTGAAATAGTCGAGGATATGGGCAGAAAGGTACCAAGGATCTATGCATCCCTAGACAACAAGAAATCAGTGTATCGGTCGCATATTATTGAAGTGGAAGGTATGATCAACAACCAAACCATTGCTATTTTAATTGATTCAGGAGCTAGTCATAGTTATATAGATCCTAAGATGGTGGAAAGTTTGCATTTTCCAAGGAGAAAGCATGGGAAATATTGGTTGGTGCAGCTGGCTACAGGAGCCAAAAGAAAAGTTAATGAGATGGTTAAGTCATGTCTTATGGACATGAATGGAATGAGCACCTGGGCAGATTTGAACATCTTGCCTTTAGGTTCCTATGGCTGTCTAATTGGGATGGATTGGTTGGACAAAAATCGTTCCCTCCTAGACTGTCATAACAAAGAATTTACTTGCTTGGATGAGGAAGGGAAACTAAGGAAAGTGCAGGGAATCCCCATGGAAGCAACCATCAGAGAAATTTCAGCGTTGCAGCTGAAGAAATGTTACAGAAAAGGGTGTCAAATATTTACAGTACGTATGGAAGAGACACCTAGAAATAAGGTGCTGAATTTGGAAGATCATGTAGTCTTGGAAGAATTTGAATATGTGTTCAAGGAGGTACCAGGACTACCCTGAAGGAGGGACATTGATTTCTCTATAAATCTAATGCCTGGAGCAGCTACAGTGTCAAAGACTCCTTACAGAATGAGTACACCAGAGTTGAAGGAGTTGCAAATCAAACTTGAAGAGATTTTGAAGAAGGGGTATATACGCCCAAGTGTGTCACCTTGGGGTGCCCCAATCTTGTTTGTGAAGAAGAAAGATGGAACATTAAGATTGTGCATTGATTTCAAATAGTTGACTAAAGTGATTTTTAAGAACAAGTATCCTATGCCAAGGATTGGTGATCTTTTTGATCAATTGAAGGATGCAAAGATATTTTCAAAGATAGATCTCAGGTCAAGATACCATCAGGTAAGAATTAAAGAGGAAGACATCAACAAGACTACTTTCAGGACAAGGTATGGTCATTATGAGTTCACAGTGGTTCCATTTGGGTTGTCAAATGTACCAGCTAGTTTCATGTGCTTAATGAATGGTGTTTTCCGAGAGTATTTAGACAAGTTTGTCATTGTCTTTTTGGAAGACATTCTCATATATTCCAAGTAAGAGGAAGAGCATGAACATCATTTGAGGATGGTTTTGAAAGTATTAAGGGAGCATCAATTGTATTCCAAATTGAGCAAGTGCTCATTTTATCAGAAGCAAATTCACTATTTGGGTCATATCATTTCAAAGGATGGTATAGCAGTGGATTCCGAGAAGATAGAATCCATTACAGAATGGGCAGTGCCAAAGAATGTGACAGAGGTGAGATCATTCATGGGCCTTGCAAGATACTATAGGAGATTTATAAAAGGGTTTTCAAATATTGCACACCCAATCACTTCCTTGTAAAGAAAGGGTGTGAAGTTTCAGTGGACATTGGATTGTGCAAAGAATTTCCAACACTTGAAACAATTATTAACAAGTTCTCCAATATTAAGGATAGAAGACCCAAATGAAGACTTCATTGTATGCACAGATGCATGTAAAGAGGGACTTGGTGGAGTCCTTAGTCAAAATGGATTTGTTATATGTTATGAATCAAGGAAGTTGAAGGAGCATGAAAGAAACTATGCCACTCATGATTTGGAGTTGGCAGCCATAGTTCATGCCTTGAGGAAATAGATACATTACCTCATGGGGAAAATGTTTGAGATGAGGACAGACCACAATGGTCTAAAATATTTGTTTGATCAACCAACTTTAAATGCTAGGCAAAGCATATGGTTAGATTTTCTAAGAAAATATGACTTTGATATAAAGCACATCAAGGGGAAGGAGAACAAATTCGTTGATGCACTCAGCAGAAGAGTGCATGAAATGCATGCTACAACCATTAGCATGTAAGAATCAGATTTGAAACACATAATTATAGAGACTACCAAATCAGATTTACAATACAGGGATTTAGTGGCAAAACTATAGCAAGGTAATTTGCAGCAGAAAATTGAAGAATACAAGATAGATAAGGATGAAATTCTCATGTACAGGGGCAGAATTTATGTACCAAATTTCCAGGAGTTGAAAAATCATATATTGAAAGAAATCCATAATGTGCCTTATGCTGGGCACCCAGGATATCAAAAAACTATAGCAACTGTCAAGAGCCAATATTATTGGCCAGGCATGAAGAAAGAGGTTGTTGATTTTATTGCTAGATGTTTGGAATGTCAAAAGGTAAAGGTTGAGCATAGACACCCAGCTGGGTTGCTACAACCATTACCCATTCCTGAGTGGAAATGGGAAGTTGTAAACATGGATTTCATTACCAAAGTTCCTAGAAAAAACAAGCAACATGATTCTATCATAGTAGTGGTGGATAAGCTTACTAAAGTTGCCCATTTTATTCCAGTTAAGCTCACTCACAAGGCAGAGAACATTGTTGATGTTTATATGAGGGAAATTGCTAGATTACATGGCATACCTAAGACAATTGTGTCTGACAGAGATCCAAAATTTACCTCAAAATTTTGGAAAGGATTATTTAATGGATTTGGAACAAATTTGAATTTTAGTATAGCTTATCATCCAGAAATATATGGAAAAACAGAGAGGGTGAATCAAGTGATTGAGGATGTGTTGAGGATGTATGTGATGGATAAACCATCGAAATGGGAAGACCACCTACACTTGGTAGAGTTTTCTTATAACAATGGGTACCAAGTATCTCTAAAGATGATCCCATTTGAGGCACTTTATGGAAGAAAGTGAAACACACCGGTAAGCTGGGATAACCCAGTAGATAGAGCAGTGGTTGGGCCAGAATTGCTCAAGGAAATGGAAGAGCAAATGTTGAAAATAAAACAAAATTTAAAGGTTTCCCAAGACAAGAAGAAAATCTATGCTGAGAAGGACAGAACTCACAGGGAATTTAAAGTGGGTGACCATGTATTCTTGAAAGTGAAAGCCAACAGAAGTTACCTGAAGTTGGGAAATTGTTCAAAATTGGCAGCTCGCTATTGTGGACCGTTTGAAATCCTAGAGAGAATTGGTCCAGTAGCTTATATGAATGCATTTCCTGAATCTATGTCTGTTCATAATGTATTCTAGGTATCGTTGCTAAAGAAATATATACCTGATGTTAATCATGTTATTGATTGGAATGTGATTCAGGTGGAGCAAGAAGGCGCTTTTCAAGTGCATTCGGTGCGCATTCTGGATCGGAAAATAAAAAAGCTCTGGAATCGATCCATATGGCTTGTAAAGGTCCAATGGACTTGGTATGGTCCTGAGGACGCTACTTGGGAGCATGAGGATGCAATGCAGGTAGAATACCTGCATCTTTTTGAGGATTTTTGAAATTTAGTTGTGCATGGGTACATGATGCACTGAGGATAGTGCATAAATAAGGGGAGGGGATTGTAATATCCCTAAGGCCGAACCCAATTGTAAATGCAAATACAAATGTACTTAAGTTGGTGAGATGTTTTGATATAATTTTGGATGCACCTTTCATAGCATAATGAGCGCAGGTACTGCACAGTAAAATGAGGAGTTGTGGACATTCCAGGAAACTGCGCGCAACATATTAAGTGCACACGATGTGGAGGCTAGGGAGCCTTTGTGTATATGATATGTTTTATAGGCTGCTGAGCCAGTTATTATAAGCTAGGATGCTTATTTTTTTATTAGGCCGGAGAGCCTATATGTTAAAGGCCAGTGCGCATGTTTTTGTACTTGTCTCTTATTTAATATAAAATACATCGCTACGCACAGATCGACCATGATAAAAGAGATGGGGTACTAAACTCCAATAGTTAGGGAAAGGGAGGGGCTAAGTTAAGGAAAGGGGCTAAGCTAGGAAGCTTGAGCCAAAAAGGAATATTTTATTAATATTTCTTAAATCATGAAGTGTGGATAATTATTTTATCCTAAGTTCCAAAGTTGCAAATAGGTGGGCCAAAGTAGCTCCCAACATGACAAGTGTCAAGTTGGAGACATGCATACATATTGTGGGGACTTAGCTCATTTTCACATGCCCCCATCATTGGGACCATCATCTTTTCCAGGATTTCTTGGATCACTCAACGATCATTCAGCCATGATTCCATGACCATTTTCACTCACACAGTCAGTTATCCTCCATACTTTATGTCACTATACAGAGCGTGTATCCATGACCACAGAGGTTGGTGTAGCTGGTTAGCTGGGAAGATGGACTGAAGAAGTGGGTTGTCAGGCCCATGAACAATTTCTCTCTGGGTGAGAGAATTGTTGGGAATTGATTTCCTGAAGGTGCTAAACTACAGCTGTAGGGCTCTGAGACTTTCTGTCTGGCCTGTTGTTGAAGCCCTGGAAGGGAAGTGGGGCAGCCGAGGGACTGTTGAGTAGAGAAGGGGCACACTTCCTTGGGTGGGACAGGCATGTGGGGAATGAGGGACTGTAGGTTGTTAGTTGAGGGAGCACCTGTAACGGAGTCTTTCCTGTTGTCCATGAGCCCTTATCCTGGTTAGGAATCCCTTTGCCCAGGTGGAGTTTAGTCCTAGCTCGGGGGTGACTCACTGTTGAGAGTGATGAACAGTGTGGTCTAAGGTTGGGAGGATTGTGGATGGTCTGCACGCAGTTGGTGACATTATTACCAAGATAAGTGCCATTTGTTTGATAAAATTACATGTTGCATTATTATTTACGTGTTCAATTTTATGGGTTTTATCTTATGCATGGTTATGACTGTCTGTATATTTGTGGGTATTTCTTGTATATGCTACATGTGTATGTTTACGCTGATTTGAGTGTGAATCTGTGTATTTATAGATATATTTGTATGCCTACTTTTTATATATAATGCTTCCACAAGAGTTTTGTGTGTGGATATGTTTAAATCACACGTAGATAGAAATTTATGTGGCATAGCTCAGTTTGGATGTTGAGTATGTTACAATATGTCTCGCACATAGAACGTATATTTTCTCTAGCATAACATGGCCCGACATGGATGGTTGGGGACGTTACAGAACGGTTTCAAAGCTAAGTAAAGCATCTGAGCGGGGGTATTTCCCAGCCTATGGGTGGCCAAGGATGTTACAAGAGTGATGATCAAAATTATGCATTATCTCGGGCTTAATTACCAGCTGTAATAATTACCACACACGACCCTACAACAATAACAACTCAAGGCACAAACATGCATGATCCTTAGCACAAAATTTGTAATGATGGATAAACTGGTGGAAACATGAACGATCTCGAGTACACAAAGACATGCAAATGCATGTGAGGCGCCAACATATCTTAATTCAAACTTTTAAATTTTTTTGAACTTTAAAACCCATAAAACAACATGTTTTATGTTGTTTGAAAGAATAGGGGCATTGTTGCAATCGATTTCTTTTTGCATCAAAGGCCTTCGTTAACGTGCTTGCAACCCAGTGGTGACATAACCATGGTGATGTGCCTTTTTCATTTAAAATCATGACTTCTATTAACCTTATAAAGAGCAAGGAAATGATGAAAAAAAATAGGAAGGTAAAAAACAAATAAAAATGATTCAACACACTATTGAAAAGAAACTAAGAAAAAACTAGGTTGATAGATGGATGGGATAATTGAGGAAAACAAGGAAGAGGTGAAGACCTAAGAATTAACAATATTGATGCATTTTTTGGATCCAGACGCACCGATAGGTGAAATTGTTGTATATCAACTTACAGAGTGTGATGTATTAATATAAATGCATCAGTGTTGCCATGCTATTGGAGAACTGGCATTTTGTTTAACAATGTGTTCTATTGTCGAGAGAACTAGTTATTGGGCGTCCACCAAAATGAGACATCGTAATGGTGTGTCAAAGGAAATTCCTCACGATGTCAAATTGGTCAATATTTGTTCCAGTGCAGAGTTGTTAATTGCATCGGTGCATTTCTTTAAATTGGTTACTTCTCTCAATTATATTTCTTGTGTCATTTTTAATGGTGCACTTGGTTAAATGGAAAACATCGGTGCTTTAGAGTTTGAAAAGCATAGACAGGTTATTTACTGGGTGTTTTCCTCTATAATGCACTAGATTCAAGTTGTTTAAGTGAAATCACTGCTTAAGGTAAAACTTAGATGCACCAGTGACAATGCTTATTGTGAATTTAGCATAGGATGCACCACGTTGGGGCGAGACGAATCGAAATGGTGCATCACGTGGAGATGGAAAAATATGGAAAAAATCCCAAATTTCAAGATAAATTCAAATTTTAAATTCATGAAAATGGAAATGGGAAGTTAATAAACAAATTACTTGGACTCTTATGTCCCGAGGAGGAATGGATCCACCATTGAGAGGAAATGAAAATTCATGGTAATTTCCAAACAATGGAAATGTGTGGAATATTGACTAATGGAGCTATCCAAATCACTAAGAAGCACTAGAAATAGGGTGCCTATGAAAATAGAGTAAGAATCGATGCTTGCTTGAGATATTGGATGCATTGGATGAGGTGTCACAATGAAAATTAGTCTAGAAATTTCTTTCTATTTACCCTTACAGTGGTGGGCCATCATACATTGTGTACGCACCGGTCCATAAGATCCAATGGTACCAATGTGATTTGATCTATCCTTGTTACTTTATATAACTTATGATAGTGCATTGGAGAATCTACACATTGATGCATTATGTTTTAGTTGAGTACTAGAGCAGATTTACCATATAATCACACCAAAAAAAATTGTTCGTAAAATACTTCCAACCATCGACATTCGTTAACAACCTTCGCTATGAAAAGTGACAGTGTGTTTGATCATTTTATCACCATTTTGGTATTTTTAGATGCGCACTGGGGCATATAGTCCTGGAAGGACACCAAAAAAAAAACCTTTGGCTACCCTCCTCCCCTAAAAACCTCCGCTATAAATAGCTAAGGGATCATTTTTTCAGGGAGGTTTCATAAAAACATATGCAACATATGTTCTCCTTGTCGTGATTGTCCCAACTTACTGAATAAGTTGGAACAAAAGAAGGTACATTGCAACATGGTGACTACAGATCCACGTGGGAATCATAAAAAGGATGATGAATTTGATGTGAGAGTGATAACCTAAGGTGGAGAAAATATGGGAATGGACTTCAAGAATGGTGAAATCTTGTGTCAAAGGATGGAGGGGAAGATAAGAAAGGAAACACATCCCCCTCATAATTTTGATGTTGCCCAGTAGAAGAAATTTCTTCATGAGACACAGAGGGATATAGAGGAAGAAAGATCATGAGAAGAACTGCAATGCGTGACACGGAGGTTACTTGAGGAGTTCTATATCCATGAGGAAGTACAACGAGTGACACAAAGGTTATTGGAAGAGGCTCCCACCCATGAAAAATTTCACTGTGTCATCCATAGGTCATTGGAGGAAGCTCAAGTGTGTGAAGAAATACATTGCAAAATGGAAAGGTCGTTGGTAGAAGCGCACATATAGGAGGAGTTGTCACATGTTTAACAGAGGGAAATAGAGGAACATTTACATGAGGAGTTGAAGCACACGTTTTGTGAAGAAGCACTGCATGACTTGGGTTGAGAAATAGAAACTGAGGACTAGGTAAGTAACTTATTATGTTGTCATTTAATATTGTTAAGAGATCCTGATGTTGTGAGAAAATTGATGCTTAGAAACCTACATGAGGGAAGAAGGGATGGAGAGAGTTATATCATCCTCCCTACAAGAAAGATATCTATGACAGGTCAGTAAGAAAAAGAGCACAGGGAGAGATTTCAAGATGACATATGAACTCTGTAGTTATGAAATGCATGGGGTCATGCTAGATCTGAGTTCAAACGTGAACATCCTATCAAGGAATTCATGGGAATTGATGGGTAAACAAAGATTTGTTTTGTCACCCATTCAATTGTGGTTGGAGAATTAGTATAGGATTTACCCTATAAGCTGACTGGAGAAAGTTGAAGTAAACCTAGAAGGGGTGAAGACAAAGGTTGATATTGAAGTCATAGATATTATCGATGATTCTCATCCCCACCCTTCCTTACATTAGTCCTTCGACACCAATGTTGTGTTGCATATGAAGAAGCAACAGATGTCGTTTGAGACCGACACCCTGCACATGATCACACATTTGGATCCTAATGAAGGGGATAGGTATAATGATACTATAGATGAGGATGTGTAGAGCTTGGTTATTGAGAATATATACAAGATCAAAGGGTGTAGGGAAAATTATGTCAATCCCACCACGAATGGGGATCTAAGTTGGAGGAGCATGAAGTCCTATAACTCTCATTCAGACGATGCCATAGAAAGGTGGAAGAACAATATTTATGAAGTCTTGACAAGGATATGCACATGTATTACTACTAAAGTGCGTGGAGAAGAATTTGGATGCTACCAGTTCAATGGGTTAGATCTGGAGGATACATTTATTTCATGGATGCAACACATTCCTGAACACCACAAGGTCCACACCCTCGATATAGTGTTAATAGGAATACTCGCGCAATGGTAAGATACGCATCGAGAATATTTTTGAGAATGGCCAGTTGTGGAGGATCTTCTTAGATAAAAGGTTCTGGGAAAGGGTGGATATCCGTCAGTATATGTGTTCCTGTGAAAGGAATTGGATATCTAACCAGTGGTGCAAGATGTGCAACCGATACCTAAAGGCCAACACGTTCTGCCAAGAAAGCACGATGTCCCTCTGGTTCCTCGATTTTCTATTGAGCAGGTAAGAGAGTTGTGTGCATGAAGGATGGAGACAGATACTCCATATGTTGTAAAAAAAAAAGTGTACACCCATTCAATCCCCCTCAACCCCATTGAGTAAACAAATGAGTTGCACAGGAGTAAAGAAGTACTAGGTAGTCAGTGGATTCCACTAGATCCAAAAGGGACAAATCTTGTTCCTTAGTGGAGAAAACTGACTGGTTGGGCACATGTGAAGAAATGTTGCGACCTACCAGGGGTCGCTATAGCTAATTAACCAAGGGTGAAATAATGTTAGGGTGCATAGGAACATAAAAAATTCCCCTAGAGAATAAAAATATCACATGTACAGATCCATCTACATCATCATCATATTACAAGATTCAGTGGTGGAAAAATATTCATGATAATAACAATCGATATGAAAGGTAGTTACACCATGTCAAATTCCTCCAATTTTGGGAAAATGCGATCATTAATGTCGCTTATAGGAGGACGATTTGCCCAATTTAAAATAAAGAATGAGTTAATTTTGGTGGTTGGTGGAAAGCTTGACATTAAGGCTACACCAATTGATCATTGTCCAACATGATGACTTTGATGGCTAGGATGGAAGGTGGTACCGCCAGCTCACAGAAGGGACTAGACAATAACTCCACATTCGATGAATTGGGTGCCATTATAGTTTCATTATATTGAGGACGAGTGGAGTGTTCGGGCTCTTTCCTTCTTCCTCAATCTCTGAGAGTGATATTTTGTTCCTATATTAACACGTGAAAATTCATTCAAGTTTCCCAACAAGACCTCCAAACCTTACATCTTGTTGAGGTTGTTGCACATACATGAGAAACTAAATCCCAACATGAAGCCACTCTATCCATTCACACCGAATTATTCACTACCTTGGATGAAGCTTATTTACAGTTTTTTCATACCACACGGGTACAACCAGATATCCCTGCACCATAGAAACTTAAAGTGGTTACCAAGCACATTCATATCCTAGAATATTAGAATACAGAACTTCACGTGCAGATTCAATAGTTAACGTCGAAGGAGAAAAATCTACACAAGAAGGTTGCAATGGTCAAAGGAGTTTTTTAGGATAACCTGAATAGGTTGAAGGATGTTTTGGGGGTGGTCGATCATAGATTCACCTTGTGGAACCACTTTCAAACTCCCCTGGAATTAAATTCTATTAATGATAAAGTTTGCACAATTGAGGTTGCGGTCACACAACAAAAGAGTAGCTTGGACTTTCTACCTCAAGGTGAGTACACAACTGCGATGACAACTATTGCATATAAAATTAAGGATATTGTTGTCGTCTAGGATGAGAATCAAAGCATCTCATAGCTAATCACTACTGTGACTGATAAGGCCTTAATCTTTTATACCTAGTTGACAGAAGCACATATTTTTTCCATCCCCTTGATCGAGAAAATGGGAACAATGGACCTGAAATCCCCTCAAGTCACAATAGCCGATGTAGATGAAATTGTTTAGCTCACTAAGGAAATTCATGACAACCTCAATGAGACTAATCACCAATTCAAGGAGTTTGTTTGGGAACTCATGAAGACAGTTTCATTCGTCACATCAATTACTCCATGAGGCACTTGGCTTGAGGATGAGCCAAATAATAGTTGTGGGGGCCTATTGGAACCCAGTTTTTTGGGTATATATCGCACACACGCAGAAACAAATTTGTGCACACCTATTCCATTTTTTCATGTTCTCAAAGCAGTTGCACTATGGGTGACAAGAGGTGCACGCTCCATATCATTTTTTGTTAATGCACTCCATTTCAAATTATGTCAATGTGTGATGGTATGATTTTTTTGATGCACACCAAAAATTAAGAAGACACCGCATGTATTCCAATATCAAGAAAAGAGTCTTCGGTAAATCTCCTCGAATGATTACTACATGCAACACAAGGGATCATGGAGTAGTGAGAAGATGAGATGGAAATGTTGTTAAGATTGCCACGATTCCAAAGAGGCTATGTGGAATGCATGTGGGTGACAAAATCATGTGGGACTAGAAGTTAGAGGAGTGAGTGGGGTATAACTAAAAGTGGAAAAGCACAAGAGCCGAGAAGCAGACAAAATGGAGAAATGACAACAAAAAGAGAGTTTGTTATTCAGTGGGTTGTTCGTTGTTGATATTTGTGGGTATTGTTATTGTTAGTCAATATCCTTGCGCTCCCTTTGAGCCTATTTTTTTCATGTCTTTGGCTGTAAGTCTGAGTTTGTCACACTTGAAGGGTCAGAAGGGAAGTGCATGGTGTTATGTAATATAACATTGGGAAAATGTATAAGAGGGTAAGGTTCTATTATTGTCAATTGATGATTTTCTTAATGTGTGGCTATGGATGGTTGAGTGAATATAATAAAGTTGCATTGATTCCAATCTTATGATGTATTGATCATGTGTTAATTGAATGTGTGTGTTTTTGTTCTATATTGGTAGTTGTTAAGTAGTTTGCAATGAATTGTATGAATTCCAACCCGGATGGATTTCTATGTAATTAGTCCTTCATCATTGACACAAGACCAGAGGGTCTCTGTGATCCTCATGGCATCTCATCTGATACCTTCTTTGATATTTGGTTGATGATTGATATGTTGATGCCTTGGGTTTTTTTTGAGTCAAATCTGGACAAACCCTGGGTCCTCAACCCCCCAATGTTAAAAAGGATGTGCATAAGCATGAACGACCCAATAGTAACATATACATTATATGTACTTGTTCATTTTTGTTAGAATAACATGGGTGAAAACTGGATCTATGCACAAACATTATCAGGACATAGGGCATGAGAAGAAATGGACGGAGAAGATAGAACAAAGTGAAGATAAGTTTCCAATGTTGTTTTGAATGCTAGTTCATAGAAGTGGGAAGTTTTGCCTTATGATATACAACAATACATGTTTCTAAGATATAATCCTTAGGTTTAGATGAATAATCTTCATCCAACTTTCCAATTTTTATTGAAAAAAATTGATGTAAGCTGGAGATGAAGGGATAAGAGAAATGGTGTGTAAGATCGTGTAATCAAGTTTTTAAGTCTAAATAAGAGAAGAGAATATTATCAAACAAGGGAGAGAAGAATGAATGTATGAATAAAAAAGTAACAAGTAATAACCTAATCCATAACATTGGAACTACCCACGTAATAAAAATTCGAAACCAACACACACACACACACACACACACACACACACACACACACAGATATCATGAATAGTGGAATCGACAATCAGGGCAGTCTCGTACTCGCGTGACACGTGGCCGATTTTGAATGCAACCACTATAACCTCCAGGTGCCATACATATGTCCCTTCCACACGCACAAGTAAATCAGGGGGATTTGAACTCGAAACCTCATCGAACATAACACTTCATATCACGACACTTGCCAAATGAACTGCCCCTAGAGACTTGAAACCAACATATTATGGGAAACTAAAAAAACAATTTAAAATTACAATCTCATTGACTTGCCTAAATTTACCAAGTACTTATTATAAGGCATGGTATCTAAATAAACATAAGATTAGTCCACTCAAGTCCAAATTTATTGGTCATATATAAACATGTAGTTATGGTATATACATGAAGATCTTAAGAATGGTGGTTAAAAGGGTAGTTGAAGAAGATTATTTAAATTTAAGATTAGTCCAACTCAAGTCCAAATTTATTGGTCATATATAAACATGTAGTTATGGTATATACATGAAGATCTTAAGGATGGTGGTTAAAAGGGTAGTTGAAGAAGATTATTTAAATTTTGAGAAAAAACATAGTAAATAAAATGAAATAATTGTGAATAAGTGGGCATTTAATTTATAAGTAAGGTTTAAGAAGTTATTTACATGTTATGTAAATATTTATATAGTAATAATAGACATTGAATAACGTACAAAATAATGGTTAAGTATATTATAATTGATGTTTTAAATTAATTTCTAATCCATAAATTGAAAATTAAGAATAGCTTTGTACTTTATAAGTTTTAGTGAAAAAATAATATTGTTACATGTGAAATCATTTTGAAAAGAATCAAAAGGGAAAAGGTTATTTTGATATCGAGAAAGGATAATGTAATAAATTTTTTCATTAAATAGTGTTAAATAGTGTTGATAGGTGAAAACATTCTATATCACTTTCTATGTTTGGAGAGAATATAAAGTTATTTTGGTGCATAGGTGAGAAAATATAATTTCAACAAACTTATTTATTTTTATAGATTTTTTTTCCAAATTTAATAGGAATTTTGTGAAAGGTTGAAGATTCATCAAAAAATTGATATGAACTTTAATCATGAAACTTTTTTTTTTTTAATTTTAACATATTTTAAAATGAATTAAATAGTTAGAATTTCTAAAAAAAAATACAACAAAACAAAACTTTACCTTAAAAAAAAAAATTTAATATAAAATATTAACTTTATCCACTAATCAATTTTACTTAAGATTAAAATTCCACCCAATTGATATGACCTTTGAACATGAAACTTTTCTCTTTAAAAAATTTAACACATTTTAAAATAAACCAAATTATTAAAATTAAATACAAAAAATTACCTTAACAATATTTTTTTTATTAAAAATATTAACTATATCACTAATCAATGCAATACATACTATAAGAATCTTATGAATCTTATTCAAATAGCCAAAACATATCACATTATAGTAACACAATATATCACATCACACACATTAAAGGACCAACTCCAAGTAGAAGTGAGTGATACATTTGAAATTCATTTTAAAAACTAAGTACAAACAAATGTGGATAAAAATTTAATATTTGCATAAAATTAGAGTTCAAAATTGTAGATGTTATTCAAACCATTCTGAATGTTATTTTAACTTGAAAGAAGAGATACTAACCCTAATCTAATGTTGTTAACTCCATCACGGGTTTCTTATAATATTAAGAGTTCAAATGTAGAATTTAACTATATTATAATTCTTTCAATTCACGGATAAGAAGTGAATCTCTAAGAGACAACTATATCCACATATAAAACCTAATTATTAATTTGAAATGGTATTTGGATTCCCTATTAATACTTTTAATTGTAAATTTAATATGATTTTTAATCCTATTAATATTGTTTTAATAATTATATTTTCTAATTAATTATTAAACAAGTAGTTTTGAGAATGGAAGCCGTTTATTTTTTTTTAATGAATGTAGGCTTATTATTCAAGATAGGTTTTCATATATTTTTATCTTATGAATTTAAACTTATATATATGAAAAAAATAGATTTTGAAAAAACAAAATTGATGTTAATAGATATTAATATGAGTGTGTATGTTTTTATAGTTGGTTATGATTGTTGTAAAAAATTATGGAAATAAACGGTGTAAGTCATTTTTAAATTTCAAGTGGACACTTCACCCATCATCAAGGACAATAAAATCTTAGTGATTAGAAAAGATAAATGGTTAAAATAAATAGTCATTGGAAAAAGACAGCTGTGAATAAAAATAAAATAAAAGTTATTTAAATTAAGTCAATACCGAGAGGATGCTATAAATAAACAAATTATGACTAAGAGAGGGTGTGAATCAATAAATGATTAATGAGGAAGGGAAAAGGAATAAAGAGATAAGAATTAAGGAGAAATCAAACAAAGAGGTGCAAAAATAAATAAGATTAAACCCTAATTTGAAAGATTAAAAAAAGAAAAAAGCAAATGAGTAAACGGAGAGAAAGGTATTGACAAGAATCAAGGGTTAAATGAAAAATACCAAATTCAGAGGATGAGAAAAGGATTGAAATTTAAGGATAAAAATATATTAAATTAAACAACAAAATTAACAAAGAATAGATAGAGGTTTAGTCATCTAGGTATTGACAAAGAGGAGGTTTCCATGACTGGCTAAGTTTGTAGTCATTTTCTCGATTTAAGATGTTGGGGTGTTTTTCAATCTCGAGTGCTTTGCAAATTATATTAGAGGATTAATACGACGATGAGGCCTTTTGTTTGGTCAAAAGAAATTAGGTGATTATATTTGAATGAGTGTTCAACAATAGTTGACTTGCTTATCTAGTTTTGGTTTCTTTTCATTTCCCCCAATATTTAATTCACTATGGAAATGTAAAAGGATAATTCTATTCCCTTTTTGGATATTCTCATAAACTATATTTTGGATAGTTCCCTCATCCACCAAGTTTACTGGAAATAGACTCATACTGATCGATACATGCATGCCCATTCTCACCATCATCTGGCCCAAAAATTTGTTGTTTTAAAAACTTTGGTCACTCGAGCCATCCGCGTCTCAACTCCTTGAGAAGGAAAACTCCCACTTGACTAAGGCCCTTGTATACAATGGTTACTCTATCTCCAAAATTGTTGACTCACTAGCGCACATCCTTCTTAACACTAGGGGGTTGATGACCTAGGGTTCATCCAGAGTTGACAGAGAAAACCCCAAGGCATTGGCATATCAATATTCAGTATGGGACCGAAGAAGGTCTAACCCTAGATGTTATGAGAATCACAAAGATAATCTGGTTTTGTGTCTGAGATGAAGGGATAGATGATATCAGGAAACCACTCTGGCTAGAATTCATACATTCTCTCACATTTCATTAGAAAACTAACAACATACATCATTAACACATTCATCCATTTAACTCAGAATAAACATAGCCATCGATAGAGAGAAAAACAACTTTATATTATCTCCATTAAGTTATAGCATGCATACATCAAGAGACTCATAATGCAATAGGAATAATGCCTTGTGCTCTGATACATTCTACAAGTGATGCACTACAATGTGCTTTGCTCTCTTTGTTCAGACTCTACAGATATTACCGGACTGACTCCATTACAAAGTCTCTACAAAATTATTTGAGCCACATACAAAACTTTTACAAAGACTCATAACATGATTCATGGAAAATTCAGACGGACTTCTCTTTTGTTGTAGACCTTAGACTCTTTGAACTCTCTTTTTTGTATCTATGTTGCTCCTTTTTATTTTCTTCTTTTCTATAGCACTCTATCTCTTTCTCCTTTTTTCCACCTGCTTTGGTGATCGCCATTTTCACACGCTTCTGCCACTTGCATGTAGCCCACATAGCCTCTTTGGAGCATGGCATTCCTAATGAAATTTCAAGCTCATTCATTATCTGTCCCATGATCTATTGTGTAATATGACTTAATCATTTAGAAAGATTATTGAATATCTTCTTCTGAATTCGTGTGCATGCGACATCTTTCTGACCTTTAGCATGTAGTGTATAATGTTTCTTGGCGCATGTGCCTTATTCCATCCATCGTGTAATTTTTTATGTGTGCGCAAAATTGAATTGCATTCATGATTTATTTCTATGTGCCCTTAAAATTACCCAAAAATTTGTGTGCCAACAGACTCGCAACATTATTACTTGGCTCATCCTCAAGCCAATGGCCTTGATCATGGTGTCACTTATAGGTGGAATTGAAACTGTACCAGGCTGTATGTACCATTATGTCCACACGCGGATTTGAGTATGATAAAATCATCAATATTATATGAGTGAAGGATCAAATCAAGTTGTGGTTGTAGTTGGGTTTGACTAAGACAAAATCATCAGTCGAGGATGTAGTTTCAACCTGACATAGGTTTTGGAATGAGTCAAGAATTCCTCAAGGTAAGAGATGGCTTAGGGATTCATTTGTTTGGGATCTTGAACTCTCTATTTCCGAAGGATTTCTAGAGTGGTGAGTGAGAGATATTTAGGGGCATACCATCCAAAATGTTGAGCTCGAACCAGGATAATCAGTACAACTAGAACTTGGCCCAGTTCCTCAGTGACCTATGAGAAGTGGGCCCTTAGTGAAGTCTCCATCGGATGATACCATCATCATCCTCCTGTCTCATTGAGCTATATGTATAGGATAGAATATGCATATTGCTTGATCCGGTGGAGGAGGAAACCCATAAACTTGGGATATTGACTTCAAAAAAGGTGAACATCCATGGCAGCAAGCTCACCAACTCCCGGCTTAGACAGATGGTATATTGCCAAATCTTTGAAGAACAATTTAAGGAACTATGTGGTGGTTGACGGCATATTACTAGCGAACTAAAGGCTGGGGGGGCTACCCAACATTTATATTCAAATGATCAACCTCTAAGAGAATTGAAGCATTCGATCCTGGGCCACTTGCTTGGACAGATAGATGTAAGCAATTGAGCATCTAATGGAAAGGAGCATGAGTCGGGAACTTTGCGAGGGAACTAGAATTTGGGATGAAAATGGAACTACTGGTGAAAGCATGACTGACACTACTCACCCACCAAAAGATGGAGATGTTAATTGTTGAGGCATGGAGGATCCCTTCGATAGAGCGGATGGTGGAAGTTTGTATAAATAGTTCGGGTTACAACCAAAAAATTATGGTGGGAACATATAATGGGACGACCAATGTTAAAGTTCAGAGGAGCAAGTTGGACCCACAGATGATTCTCAAGAGGTGGTAGATAACGATTCTAGTCCTCTCTATTGGTGATGTGCCTTTTGGAATGTGGCATCATAACTTATTACGTACTTGGGCCTTATGTTATCTAGATGAATTAGATTTCTCGACCCTTAAGTGATGTGTATCACCATGTAGCTTGGGTTTCTCCCATGTTATTCCCCTTGTTAGAGTCAGTACTTTGTACATTGCTAATAAATTAACCCACAAATGGAAATATTGGGAATATGCAAACATTTCAACCTGTTGAATCCACCTATGCAACTGGAAGGTGTCTTTTGTTGTTGAAAAGTTTAATTATGTCGACTATAAACGTTCCTATCTATTTTGTACACTACTATATGCCTAGGCTATGATAACTTTGATTGATGATTTTAAATTGTATGTGACCCTTGGGGGCCATAATACACCTTCAATAGATTTTTGTTGAAAAGTCGCTTGAGTGGTTGCCCCTACAATGTGGCCAACTTGGCTCTGTCAGCCTCATTGATGTAGACTAGGCAAAAGGGGCTCAACCAATGCATGCATAACTTGTGGGGGTGCTTGAAGAAATTGATATTGTATAACAACATAAGAGAACCTGGATGTAAAAAAATTTGGTAGATGTTGTGGTTGTGCCATGCTTTCTGTCACTTCTTCTCAACCACTTGGTTGAATCCCGCCACCAAACAATCCTATTCTGACTCCACGAGTTCATATAATATATGTTGAAGTGACTTCTCATGTGACATCTAGGTGGCTATAGAGATGCGCATCCTCAAAACAATAACCTCTAGTGGCATGACGACCTCCTTTCCATAGACCAACCTAAAGGGAGTACACTTCGTCACCCACTTATAGGTTGTTATATATGCCCAAAGTACTATTAGAATATGCTAATCCCAGTCATCATGTTGCACATTATGAACTTTGGTTAAGGCATGTTCTAAAATATTATTGAATGCTTCAACTATACCATTAGTTTGTGGATGATAGGGGGTTCTCTTATAGTGATGGATCATGAATTTATGCATGAGCTCACGGATAGTCTCATTTAGCAAGTGTGTTCCTTGATCACTCATCAACATTTTAGGGAATCCAAACCTAGTAATCACATTATCAAAGATCAATCGTGTAATTGATTCTATAGTATAATCCTTGACAGATGTTTCTTCAAACCATTTGGTTAAATACTATGTGGTTGTGATGATGTATCATGAACCTATCTGGCACGTCAAAGGATTGATGGGTCCCACAAATTTTATGTCCCACTTGTCAAATGAATACAATGTTGTAATGGGAAACAAAGGAAATTCATCTCTGATGTAAGGTTTTTCCATGCATTGGAGGGCGTTGTACCGTTTATAATATTCCTTCGCATATACAAATAGTTTCAACCACCATAATGTTGCAAAAAGTAACTTATGCACCATGGATTTTCTAGCCTTGTGACCTACTATAATTCCCTAATGTGCTTCATACAAACTCGTGTCTCGTTCATGCTCTAATACACACCTACGTAGAATACCATCGACCCCCAACTTGTATAATTGTCCAACAATTAACTGATAATCATCACTACGGGTCAACAGTTAGTGGTGTTGGGACTGTGTATACTTATTCGATGCTTATCCCGAGGTGAGAAATTTAGCAATCTCATTCGGTTGATTGGGAATCACTTCTACTCAAAAGAGTTGCACATCTAGAAGGTCATCGTCTAGGCTACGACTTGTGTCTCGAGACTCGATCCTCGACAAGTGTTGTAGTCCTACATTATATTTTCCCAGTTTGAAAACCACTTCAAATTCAATATCTTGGAAGAGAAATATCCATAGGCATATTCTCCCCCCTAACACTAGATTCTTGACCAAATATTTGAGTGTCGAATGGTCATTAAATAATTTGAAGGGAGTGCCAAGCAAATAGTGTTGAAATTTCTACAAGGCATACACCATAGCCAAGTCCTCGTTCTTAGTCGTTGCATAATTCTTCTCATAATTATAAATATTGTTGTTGGATAACTAAATTGGATGATCAATATTTCCCTCGCTAGGTTCCACGAGGACTGCTCCTAGGGAAATGGAGGATGCGTCCACACGAACATGCAAATTAGTGAACCAATCGAGGAAAACAAATATCAATGCGGTGACCAACTTATTCTTCAGGGTATCCAATGCTTCCTGGAATTCCTATGTCCAAAGGTACTTTGTGTCTTTGTGTAGTAGTTTTTCTAGTGGTGCAACATGTTGGACATGGTATTATGGTGTTGGCATTGATGTCAAATAAGGCCAATATGATCAATGTTGGACATGGTATTATGGTGTTGGAATTGATGTCAAGAAGATCAATATGGTATTATCATTATATATCTTTGAGATCCTAAAGCTCAGGAGAGATAACGTAGTAGGTTGCGCAGAAGAAATAGCACAATGTAGAGGAATCCAATATAAACCCAAAGCTCAGAAGGAAGAACGTTAATCGAATCTCATATGAGATGACACATTTAAAATAACATAGGAGACAAAGTTATGTGAGTAAATAAATCCTTTTGTAAAGGATCAAGTTACATGAACCGTTCATTCTTAGTTTGGGACAATATAGGATCGTTAGATCAAGGTAAAGTCATAGGTTGGGAAGGATTAAATCTCAACCATCAGATTTGAAGAAGTAGCATTATGGACTGTTGGATCAAGTAGAGGATAAATAAATTTGGCACTTCGCCACCTCGCCACTTCAGTGATTACTGAAGACAAGAAAGAATCCATGAAATATTGAAGTCACAAAATAATTCCAACTGTCGATTATGAAGGAGCTTCGGATGGTTTCCCAGCCATTAGATCCAGATTTGATCTAGAATTAATTGCTGACTGTTGATATGGAATGGAAATTTTGAACCGTCATATCACACTAAAGGAAAGAAGGTGGTCAACTCCAATGTTGACCACTCCGATGAAAAGGAGTCTGAAACATGTAAGTTTACTCGAAGGCCAAAGAGCAAGGAAATCCTATCAACTATTGATCTTGAATGAATATTGAAACCATTATATCATGCTTAAAGGAAGAAGGTGGTCAACTCTGACATTGACCTACTCTGGCAATAAAAAGATCAGATAAACCAATAAATCTTGAACTCTAGATCCCCAGAGTTAACAGAATCCGCCAATCAAGAGAAGCAAATATCTATAGTCATAGATCTATTCGGCACTTCGGCAATGATCGAAGGATGGTATAAAAGTGACAAAACTCCTGAAGCCATGAACTATCGAAGCCATTAAGTGTAAAGCCATGATCTGGAAGGGAAACATGTGGCAGAAGAAAAATATGACATGTGGCCCAATCGGCTAGTGAATAGTGTGAAGGTATAGTTGGCACATTAGGTATACGAAAGTCACACATCAAGGTGACACATGGAAGCCACTCATCCAGTGCCAGATCAATAGTGACATCAATAAGCCACATCACTTCGGGACTACATCCTTCCGAGATATCCAACTTCTCCTACCAACTAAAATATCTGAAGTGTCGAAGGCCGAAGTCACGAGTTAATGTTTGGTCGTTGATCTAAGATCCTAAAGAATATTTCTTGAACATCAGATCAAGTACATTGGAAGGATAGAGTAAGCATCAATCACGAAGTAACACTAACCATTGATCAAGCATAGTGGAAGTGTAGCATAAAAAGGAAGTGTTAACCAACAACAAGCAGTCACCTCCATACTATGACTTGTTCAGTAGGTAAAAATCCTGAGAGATCGAAATACTTCATAGTTCGAGTAGACCAAAGTCCTGGAGTCACGAATCATCGAATACCCGAAGAGAGGGAGCTCCTTTGTTCCTAAGCCCACGGTCCTATATCCTAGACATGTGAAGGTTATTAAGAAGTGAAGTGTTGATACACATTCCAACGGAATTTGCTACGGAAGAGTTGGAAGACTGCAAAGGCTGGAGTCCTGAAACACCAAAATCTTGACCATTGATTTGTTTTAAGACTCTGGACAAGCCACGATCATCCATCTAATGGAAGATTAAATATTGAGTGTTTAATCTACTAGTGAATACAATATACGCACTTCGGTGAAATGTACTCTTGGAGGATTGAATGGCTGCAAAGTCCGGAAGTCCCGAAGTGTTATCACGTGGAATTGATTGGGTCAATTCAGTGTTAGGTTTTTTATTTTTATCATTAGTGTTGTTAAGTTTTTAATTTTTCCCTCTTCCTTATAGTCTTTTAGGTTTTAGCACAAATAAAGTTAGTGTTGATGTTGGCCCAAACCCTTGGTTTATATCTTCATATTTATGACAAGATTAGACAATCCATCATCCTTATGCCTCCACCACCACCCTGATATGACACCACTTCCACAATGTACTAAAACCCCTCCACTTTTTCCCTCTACCCGTTAGAAGGTCAAACCAGGTTCTTTTTGTACGTTGCCATCTCATCACACAGTTTGCATCTCATCTCAAGTACACTTTGCTTTCATCACCATAATTTCACTTCTGATGCTTTGTCAACCGATCTCCTTGTTTTCAACACTTATTTTTTTAAGGAAATAACTTGGGATTTCATCATTTAAATATTTTCTAGCTATTTTTACAAGATTTCAAATTGCTCCTAGCTCAGTGTTGCAAAAACTAGTGTTTTCAGACAGGCTCTATGGAAATTACTACGAACTGGCTAGTGGAAACTGAGTTGGAGGTTAGACCAGTTGTAGGTGGATTCGTCCAAGCTCAAGCATATCAATTTTCAAGCCTCAGCAACCAGGTACTCCATGATCATTTTAAGTTATGTTGAAGGACAATAAAGGTTGTTTTTTTTAATCATTTCTTCTCTTATGCGTTGCGAACTAGTGGTCCACACTGCCAACTATCCCTCTTACCCCTATTATCACAATTATTAGTCAATTGTAGAGCTCTCAACCTCTTTTACTAAATCTTAAACAAGCCTTGCTGTTAGGCTACCTTTCCTATCCCATATTTGGATTTTGTTTCTTATGTTGTGAACTTTGTTGTGAATCCCCTATTTTGGCACTGCAAACTCTGTGCAGCAACTTAGCACTGTTATTCACCTACCTCAAAACCTGTACCAACTGGTTACCATCAATATTTCTATTCTAATTCAAGTCTATCTATTTTGGAAATTTTAAATAGGGACTTTTGTTGGTAAAGTTATGATGATTTTTCTAAAAGTGATGGTGAAGTATTGAACAAAATATTTTTGCAGCAAGCTTTCTCCTTGTATCTCTTTTTTTCTTGTGTAGTCTTATTTCATTTCCTGACTATCAACTACCCTTTCATGAGCCTAGAATTCAAACAGGCTGAAATACTCTAAATCCTTAGATATAACCAGCCTTTGAAAGAGATTATCCATCAAACCCTAAATCCTATGTTTTCTTGTTTTTACTCTTGCATCACTCAAACTGTTCATTTAGTTTTCTTTCTGTAACATCAATGGATAATCCATAGTAGAAGAAGGCTCAAAAGGGTGGGGGAATTGTCAGGACTGAACCCTATGACATACATTTGTTTTTTGTTAAACCTATGATTAGGGAGGTCTTCCAAAGAGTGGGATGTTTCAATTTTTGTCAAAAAATGAAGAGGGGGAACCCTGAGGTAGCTATAGAATTTTCCTTGAATTTTGATGGAACCAAAACTAATGTTGGGACTCTTGAACTTGAAGTATCTAAAGCAACCATAGCAACAACTATTGAAATACCAAATACTAGTAAAAGATGGTTTAAGGCCATGAATCTAAGTGCAACCTTCTCCAAAGAATTCCTTAAACTAGAATGCCAGGGAGATAACCTATCAAAGGGAGTGCCTAGGAGCCACATGGTTGGAGGATTTGATGAGATGATAAGGGTGATCAAAATATATTTCACTTGTGAGGGTAGGTTCAATATGATTTATCAGTACCACATTAGACTTTTGTTGAACTTCACAGGCAAATACCTCATGAATCTCCCTTTCTATTTGTTTAGAAGCATTGGAAAAATGGATGATAGGGTCCAAGCTAAATCCAAGGCAATTGATACAAGTTTTTTTCATTCAGGGATGATTAAAATGGATTTGATGGAGGAGTTGAAGAAGAAAAAAATTGATTGGGAGCAGTTCATTGCCTCTGTACATTTGCA
This sequence comes from Picea engelmannii, assembly GCA_009831015.1. NCBI lineage: Eukaryota > Viridiplantae > Streptophyta > Pinopsida > Pinales > Pinaceae > Picea > Picea engelmannii. Next base: position 2,620,304 of record ML777259.1, on the reverse strand, counting down.
ATTGAATGTTTCTCCTACTCCACAATCCAAAGAGAAGAGTACTCTTCATGCTGAAAACATTGTTCACACAAAGACAAGTAGGAAGAGGAAGAGAAAAGACATTGTTAAAACTAATGAGGCTCCTAAGGAACAAGAAGAAGAAGGGGGGTCTCATTACTCTCCAAAAGGGATTTTTCACCCAAACCATCTCCAGAGATGAGAAACTCCATTAACTAGAGCCACAAGCACAAAAGGAAGGAGGTTACTCTTCCCCTCACCAACTATTGCAGTTGAAGCTAAAGCTAGGAGGCCTTTCACCATGTCATCGACAAAGAAGGCAATTGTTGAAAAAGAGGGCATAATAGAAGCTCCCATCAAAAGAAAGGGTAAAGGTAAAGTTGAAGCTATTTAAAAAAATATTGAGTTCATAGAAATAACCACTCCCCCAGAAAACCCTACCTTCAAAACACTGAACAGACAGCTCAAAGAAGCCAGAAAGGAGATTGCTAACTTGAAGGGAGAAGGGTTGGATGAGAGAAAATATTTGAAGGATCTTATTGATATGTATCTGGAAACTATTGATAAATCCATGTTTACAACAAATAGATTTCTACGCCTCCATAGGTAGCTTAAGAATTTATAAAAACAGAACAGGTATTTACAAGCTCAAATCAGAAGACTTAAACTGGAGTTACAACCTCTTAAGGAAGAACTAGCCCAAAGGAATTTTAATATGTTGGCCCAAGTTGCCACAAGGAGGAGTTCCAGGCTCAAACGGTAATGGATGAAATATCTTAAGAAATCTCAGTTTTGGAAATGATTGCTCCTTTCTTTTTGAATATTTTTGAGGAATTGTGTTGCTTATAACTGAGTTTTTCACTCATACACCACATTATGAGGATTCTACATGCATATCTAACTCTGGAGAAAGTTTTTGGGTGTTTTGGGGTTTAAAATAGACTAATTGGATAGCTACAAGACAGTTCGCAGCGCCTGGCACTGCGAACTGGTTTATACAGTCAAGCGTTGCAAAATTCACCGTGAACTCCACTGTGAAATGGTTGATACAGTCAACGCTACGTGATACACTGTGAACTCCTATTTTGATGGTTTCAAGAGGATCAATGATCACCATATGACTAGGGGATCATGGTAGAACTGTTTGGAGGTCAGTTTAAAGCTGGAGGATACTTGGAAAGAAAAGGAATGTGCTCAAAGGACACCTCATAATGCAAGATTAAGGTGTTAGGATAGTTTCCAACATTAGACTTTTTTATAGTAGTTTGTTATTTCCAGTTTGTACAGGTGTAATTACCTCATTTTAAGAGGGAAGAATCCTATGTTAGAGGATCAAACTCGCATTGTATGCTAGTTTTCCCTATCTAGGCTATAAAAGAAGCATTAGAAGACATTTTGTGGGTTCAAATGGTTGATGTAAAATAATTTTTTGGTGATATTAATGTAACAAAGCCTACTCTGGTTTGATGTATCAAACCTGATGAAATTTTGTTTAATGGAAGTCAATTTTCTCTCTTTCCATCTTATGTCTCTCTCACTCTGAAATTTTACTGTCCTTGAATGATTAAAATGATGTTTTGTATTTGTATTACAATGAAGGTTTGATTGTGATGTTGTTATAACTTTCTCAGAGTCTTTTAGCTTGGATTTAAGAATCTCTTGTATCTAAATCTTTTCTCTCCTTTGTCAACTGGTAAAGCCTGATGCTAGTGGTAGACTCACTTTATTTATATTACTAAGTCTTCCTTATATCCACACTAATCCTCAAAACCATGATCTAAGTTAAACAAGACCTCTTTTGTTGATTCATTTCATCTAGAATTTCCTGTGTTTTGACATTGGTGAACTGAGTTTTATCCATTTCACACCACAGTTTAAGACTTATCTCATAAACCTATTGATGGGTATTGAGATTGCACTTTAGTAGTCAAAATGTAACTTTCAGTGCTAACATTCTTGGCATCGTTTTCGGGGAACATATTGAAAACATTTCCTTGGGATTGAACGACAAATAAATATTGATTCTGAGGGTGCATAGTAATCAATACATTGAAGACTGCAATTTTCACCTGGTGACTCCACTATTTTAGTTGTGGCTCCTAAAGGTAGACACACGAGGTATACCCACCTCTGGCTACACCTGAAGTTGACCCAAAGAAGATCATCAATAAAGGAAAATCTTCTCAAGAAGTCTTTTCAGTTGTTGTTCCAGGTACTACTAGTTATTTTCCTGATCCCGCTTTTAAAACACTAGTAGTTGTATCTAGTGCTCCTCTTTTACCCTCTGTTGAAATTTCTAGAAATTCAGAACTTGAATATTTACCTATGGAATATTCTTATTTTTCTCCCAAATTGAAAGAAGAAAGTTTTGAAGTTATTGCCTCACATGATGTTGTAAGTTGGTTTAGACTTGAGATTTTAGAGGATTTTCCTAACCTAGGTTATCCTTCTCCTCCCTCTCTTAAAATTTTTGTGACCACAGAAGAAGAAACCTCAATTCCCTTGGAATTTACACCATCCTCTTCCAAGACTTAGTCTCCCCTTGTTAAAACTGAAACTTCTCCATCCTATATTCCTCCCAAGCTACACATCATCAAGATTGCAACTATACCAATCAAGACCCAATCTCTTCCTTATTCTCCTAGAATTTATAATCCTCCTCTTCATAATCCAATGGTAGGTACTAACCTTCCTAGAAATAGGTTGGATACCATAGTGGTTGCTAGGTATACCCCTCTTGTGTTGCCTCAGCCTATGAATTCTCTCCCAGTTGGAGACTATCTTAAGTACATGCCCAAGTTTATAGGGGAAGAGGAAATAACTGCAGAGGAACACTTTGTGGCCTTTTATAGATATGCTGACAATATCAATATTGAAAACGAGGAGGTTTCGATGAGAGTTTTTGTACAAATCCTTCATGTTGAGGCTAGGAAATGGTTTAGGGGTTTAACTCCTAGATATATTGTTGGAATTGAAGCTCTGGATGATGCAATTCTGAGGCATTGGGGAGATAAGAAATATTTCGTATATTATATTCTAGATTTTGGGTCACTCAAGAGAAAAGAAGGGGAATCTATTTCATATTTTTCAAAGAGATTTAATAAAATGTACAACAAAATACCCACATAAATTAAGCCTACTGAAACTTCTACCAGGATAACCTATGTCAGTGCTTTTGACCCTGATTTTTTCCTCTTGTTGAGGGAAAGGAGATCTACCTCACTAGCTCATATGTAAGATGCATCCTTGGAGGTAGAATCAAATATATTGGCAGCTCAGGGGAAAATATGATAGAGATAGGAGAAAAAATAGAGTTGAAGCATCAAACTTTGATTCTTCTAGTGTTAACCCTCAAGTAGATGAACTAAAAAAACTAGTGTTGGCACAGGGGCAGACCCAGGGTTCAGCTCTAATAGCGCACCAACAAGCCCTAACTATTGGCCCTTTCAGCAACACCTGCGAAGTAGATGCAGTCTCACCCGAAGTAGCAATAGGGGTTTGCAGGACACAAGTGTCTACAACCAGAGGAAATACAAGGTGAATCCAATACAAGAACAACACAACATCTAGATATCATTTACCAGCTTAAACCTACTTCACACAATATATCTCAGATATAGCACAATAATGTAATAACAGAGAAATCAGAAGACAAAGAACATAACATCAATCACCCACGACACAAGATATATGTGGTTCACCCTCTCCATAGGGCTACATCCACAGAACTGTGCTTTATAATATATTAGGTGAAAGCATACAGTCCTATCTGCACTCTTAGCTAGAAGATCTTCTCTCTTCTCTCTTCTCTCTTCCTCCCTTCCCTGCGCACCTAGCTGCAAGGTTGATCTTCGAACCCAGCTGAAGATCTTACAATAAAAAATTCTCTGAGCACAATACTTCTCTCTCAATAACAATAATCACTCATCATAATCATCCTCTCGATCCCAGGTCCTCTTGACCTTTATTTATACATTACAATAGCTCACTGATAGCCTCAGGCTGAAGCCTAGGTGTCAAAACCCTAGATACCAAAACCCTAGGTGTCTAAAACCCTAGGTCAACTTGACCCACATTTTAAGGAGTTCGCCAGCATGTCTTTCCTTCTTTCCCGCGAGTTTCTCCAAAGAATCTACCGGTGGATTTTTCTCGCTCGTTGAGTTTTCCACAATCTGTCTTCCTTGTTGATCTTTCATCCTCGATATCCTCATCCAATGGATTTATTTCTCTTACTTCGCTATGTCTTTTCTTCTCTTTTTCTCACTTCGACCCAGCATGAGTCACTGTGTCGTCCGCACAGTTCGTATTTCATCTTTGATTCCTTAATATTCACTTACTTCCATAACAAAGGGCCAACAACTGGTTAAATCACTTTCTACTGAAATGGAAAAAATGAAGCTTGAGGGAAAACATAATTATAGAAATACACAAGATATTGGTAACAAAGGAAATTTTAGGAGACAAAATAATGCCCCTCATATCCTTCAAAGAGATCAAATAAATAGGGATGACCAAAAAGTTCATACCCCTCTCAAAATAACATGGTTTATGATGAAGTAGGAGAGGATGAAGAAATAGATCCAAAAATTCATTGTGTGGGTGATACCTCCCCATCCCCTCATCTAAATCAACTTGCATATGAGGAGTCTTTTATTGATATGCAATTGAATCAATTGAGTAAAGGGGAAAAAGATAATGAAAACCAAAATAAATACAACTTAAGTTCAAAAACAAAGGATGGGAATCCTAGTACATCAGATCAGCTAGACAAAATAGAAAATTCTGCTAAGGATGTGGTTTCTAGAAACAAAGTAAAAGAAGAAAAAAACCATCAAACAGTGATTAAGATCCATGTTCCAGAAATTAAGGAGATTCTAAAATCAACCTCTTCTTTTAGTTTTGAGAATGAAATTCAAAAGATAAAGATTCCAGTACCATTTTTAGAATTGATTAAAAATGAAGAGTTCAAAAGGTATCTTTTCAAGATGTTGCAACCTAAATCTTCCTATAATTACATAGACTCAGTGGACCTACAAGATGAAAAACCAACAGTCATATTGGTACCTTTGGTAGAATATAGGGATGACTCTTCTCCTCCATTTTACACATCATTGAATATTCATGATAAAGTTTTTCACAACTGCTTGATGGACTCAGGTGCATTGCATAACCTTATGCCTAAAACTGTCATGGATGAGCTAGGTCTATAAATTACTAAAACCTATCATGACCTATACTCATTTGACTCCAGAAAAGTGAAATGACTTGGAGTGATCAAAGACCTGGTTGTTACCTTGTTTCAATTTCCCATGAAGAGTGTGGTCATGGATATTGTGGTGGCTGATGTCCCCCCTAAGTTTGGGATTCTATTGTCAAGATCTTGGATCAAGAGACTAGGGGGGACTTTGCAGATGGACCTTTCATATGCCACTATTCATGTATTTGGAGGAGAGAACAGAAGGCTTTATAGGGAAGCACAACTAGCTTACATCATCAGTGATGAAGCTAATCCTACAAACCATCCAATTTTTGCAGTTGACATTGATCTAGGATCCAGTATCTTAAAACTCACCGATGCTCCTCGATCACCTATTGAAATCAGAAAAAAACCTATTAAAACTTGTGAGACACCTCCTCAAAATACCCCAGTTTGGAATATGTTTTTTGATGGGGCCTCTTCTAAAGAAAGTGTTTGTGTTGGAGTGGTTTTTATTTCCCCAACTTAATAAACCATATCCTTGTATTATAAAATAGAATTTGAAACTACAAATAATGTAGTAGAGTATGAGGCTCTTGTCTTGGGTTTGAGGGATGCTAAAGATATGAATATTGAGGATTTAGTAGTGTTTGGGGATGTTGAATTAATTGTGCATTGGGTTAAAAATATGTATCAAGAAAAACACCCTAGGTTAAGGACTTACAGAAATGAAGTTTGGGATCTTATTGATAATTTCTTCTTAGACTTTAACATCTCTTTTGTTCCAAGAGAAGAAAATGCTATGGCAGATTATTTAGGTTTTTTTGAAAGTAACTTTAAGATCCCTTTCCCCCCCAATCTCAAATATAATGTGTAATTAAAGTATAGACCCTCTATACCTGAAAATTTAAACATTGGAAGGTCTTTGAGGATGATCTTGAGATTAACATATTCCTGGAAATAGTGTAAGAGTTTTCTGTTTTTCACATTGATCAAGATCACGATGATACAAAAATCCCTCACGCTGATATTTTCCTCAACAAAATTGCAAATCACAAGATTGTCCAACTTCCCCGTAACCATATTCCCAAAGGATTGGTTCCTTTGGAGATATTGTTTGACATAAATGATGTTTTTGTGAAGGTTAAAGGTTCAAATGAAGAAGCCAATGTGACAAAATACAACTTAGGTACGGAGGAAAATCCCAAGTATGTCAAATTATCTAACAGTTTATCAAAGGAGAAAAGGGTGGAGTATGTGAAGTTATTAAAGGAGTTTTCTGATGTATTTTCTTGGAAATATGAATATATACAAACTTATGATACAAGCATCATTGAACATAAAATCCCTTTGAAAGATGAGACCAAGCCATTTAGGTAGAAACTTAGACAGATAAATCCCATGTTGCTGCCTATTATGGAAAAGGAAGTCAAGAAGTTGTTTGATGATAAGATCATCATAATTTTGAGGTACTCTGAGTGGGTGGCCAACCTAGTCCCCGTGAGTAAAAAGAATGGTGAAATCAGACTTTGTGTTGATTTCAGAAATCTTAACAGAAGTTCCAAGAAAGATAATTATCCCTTGTCTAAGATGGAACATATTTTGCAGAGAGTGATTGGTTCAGCAAGGATGTCTATGATTGATGGCTTCTCAGGCTATAATCATATCTTTGTTCTTCCTGAAGATAGAGAGAAAACAACTTTCACTACTCCTTGGGGCACATTTATGTATGCTAAAATGTTCGTTGGTCTAATGAATGCAAGAGAAACCTTCTAGCGAGTAATGGATATTGAATTCATTGAGGAGAAGGAAAAATTTGTGGTCATCTATCCGGATGACATTACAGTGTTCTCAAGATCTGATAAGGAACATTATCATCATTTGAAGAAGGTTTTCCTAAAATGTAGAAAGTTTGGGTTGTCTCTCAATCCTAAAAAGTCTTTGTTTTCTATGAGAGAAGGCAATTTGTTGGGACACATTGTATCAGCAGAAAGAGTAAGAATTGATCCAAGTAGAGTAGAGGCCATTAAGACTCTATCTCTTCCTAGATCCAAGAAGGAGATGCAGTCTTTCTTGGGTAAAATAGTGTTTTTAAGAAGATTCATCTCTAACTTTGTTGAATTGGTTAAATTTATCACATCTATTTTTAGAAAGGGAAATGAGGTGAAATGGACTGTTGAAGATCGTAATTCTTTTGACAAATAAAACAAGACTTGATTGAGGCACTTGTTCTCATCAGCCCTAATTATTCAAAAGAATTTATGATATTTGATTTTTCCTCCCGTGACACATTGGTTGTTGTCCTTCTTAAGAAAAACACATATGGGATGGAGTAGCCCATTTCCTTTTTTAGCAGGGCATTAAGGGATACAGATGTGAGGTATGATATTATGGAAAAACAATCTTATTCTTTGGTTAAATACCTTAAATCATTAAGGGTATATATTCTACATTCCAAGATTATTGCCTATGTCCCATCAATCTCTGTGAAGGAAATACTTATCCATCCTGACATAGATGGAAAGAGGAGAAAATGGATTGCCAAAATTCTGGAGTTTGACCTTGAAATGAAGCCTACTAAGTTTGTGAAAGGGAAAGGTTTAGCTAGATTCTTGGCTGAATCAAATTGCAAAGCATTTAGGGTTAATTTCATGAACCTAAACTTTGAAAATCAGCAAATTGATATCTTTGTCAAAATCCCTCATATCAGTCCCAACTTGGCAGAATGCACTTGGTACAAAGACATTATTTATTTCTTGCAAAAGTTACAGCCTCCTATTGGTTTGGAAAAGAACAAGGTAAGATCTTTGAAACTAAAATCAATCAGATATTGTCTTATTGATCACATACTATATTGGAAAGATCCTCTAAGGGTTCTCTTGAGATGTCTAGATCCATAAGAGGCTCAAAAGACCATGACTGATTTTCATGCCAAATTGTGTGGGGGTCATCATTTTTGGAGAACCACAACATATAAGATCCTCAGAGATGGGTATTTTTGGCCCAGCCTTTTTACTGATGTTTGTGCAAATATTAGGGCCTATGATAAATGTCAGAATCTTTCAGGAAAGAAACAACTTAAATATTTGCCTCAAAATCCTATGGTGGTTTCTAGTCCTTTCCAGTAGTGGGGACTTGAATTCATTGGGGAAATTCATCCATCTTCAAGTAGTCAACATCGGTGGATTTTTACTGCAACTGACTATTTCACTAAGTGGATAGAATCCATTCCTACAAGGAGTGTCTCACACAAGGTAATAATTGGTTTTCTTGAAGATATTATGTCAATGTTTGGTTGTCCAAGCAATATTGTTACTGGTAATGTTGCATCTTTCAAATCTGAACCATTGGTGAAGTTTTGTGAGAAGTATGGGATTCAATTAGTTCATTCTACCCCTTATTACCCCCAAGGCAATGGTTTAGAGTAATATTCTAATAAGATCCTTGTAAATATCATTAATAAGTTATTGTAGGACAATAAGAAATCATGGGACTCAAAGTTGAAATTTTCCTTATGAGATGATAGAGTCACTACAAAGTGATCACTTGGTATTTCCCCTTTTCATCTTGTTTATGGGATTGAAGCTATGTTTCCTACTCAGATTTCATTTCCTATGGAAAATTTCCTTCAGGATCAACACAGAGACCTAGATGATATGGTCATAAGGATGCATCATCTAGTCAAAGTACATCAGACCAGGGAGAGGCTCCTTGATAAAGCACAGAGGCATCAACAAAATATCAAGCAGGCTTTTGATAAGAAGGTAAACAAAGAAGATTTCCAGCTGGGAGATATGGTACTCAAGTGGGATGCACCAAGGCAAGATAAAGGAAAACATGGTAAATTCAAAGCCTTGTGGATTGGTCCTTTCAATATTTCTGAAGTTTTTCAAAATAATACTTATAAATTGAAGAACTTGGAAGACTCTGAAGTTTTTGGTGGACCAGTTAATGGGCATTTTCTGAAGAAGTATTTTTCTTAAGCCATGAGTGGCTTTCCCTTCCATTGTAAATATCATTTTTGTTTTCCTTTCTATTGAATAAATGATTCTTTGTCAATTGATCTCCTTGTTTTCAACACTTATGTTTTAAACAAAATAACCTGGGATTTCATCATTTAAATATTTTCTATTTGTTTTTCCAAGATTTCAAATTTCTCCTAGCTCGACGCTGCAAAAATTGGTGTTTTTAGACAAGCACTATGGAAATTGCTACAAACTGGCTTGTGAAAAGTGAGTTAGAGGTTATACCAACTGTAGGTGGATTCGTCCAAGATCAAGCATATCAATTTTTAAGCCTCAACCTCCAGGTACTCAATGAGAATTTTAAGCTCTATTGAAGGACAATAAAGGATTTTTTTTTATCATTTCTTCTCCTTGGCATTGCGAACTGGTGGTCCACGCTGCCAACTATCTCTCTTACCCCTATTATCACAATTATGAGCCAATTGCAGAGCTCTCATCCTCTTTTAATAAATCTTAAACAAACCTTGTTGTTAGACCACGTTGCCTATCCCATATTTGGCTTTTGTTGCTTATGTTGTGAACTTTGTTGTGAATCCCCTATTTTGGTGCTGCAAACTCTGTGCAGAAACTTAGCACTGTTATTCACCTACCTTATAACATGTATGAGCTGGTTACCATCAATATTTCCATTCTAATTCAAGTCTATCTATTTTGGAAATTTTAAAAAGGGACTTTTGCTAGTAAAGTTATGATGAATTTTGTAAAAGTGATGGTGAAGTATTGAACAAAATCTTTTTGCAGCAAGCTTTCTCCTTATATCTCATTTTTTCCTATGTAGTCTTATTTCATTTATTGACTATCATTTGCCATTTCATAAGCCTAGAAGTAAAATACCTCATGAATCTCCCTTTCTATTTGTTTAGAAGCATTGAAAAAATGGCTAACAAGGTCCAAGATAAATCCAAGGCAGTTGATACAAGTGTTTTTCACTTAGGGCTGATTAAAATGCTTGTGATGGAGGAGTTGAAGAAGAAAAAAATTGATTGGGAGCAGTCCATTTCCTCTGCACATTTGCAATTGAATGTTTCTCCTACTCCACAATCCTAAGTGCAGAGTCCTCTTCAGGCTGACAACACTGTTCACACAAAAAAAGGTTGGAAGAGGAAGAGAAAAGACATTGCTAAAAATGATGAGGCTCCTAAGGAACAAGAAGAATAAGGGGGATCTCATTACTCTCCACAAAGGAAGTTTTGACCCAAACCAACTCTAGAAACAACAGAAACTCCATCAACTAGAGCCACATGCACAAAAGGAAGGAGGTTACTCTTCCCCGCACCAACTATTGCAGTTGAAGCTAAAGCTAGGAGGCCTTTCACCAGGTCATCAGCAAAGAAGGAAAGTGTTGAAAAAGATGAAATAATAGAAGCTCCCATCAAGAGAAAGTGTAAAGGTAAATTTGAAGTTGTTGAAAAACATATTGAGGTCATAAACATAACCACTCCCCTAGAAAAACCTACCTTCAAAATACTGAACAGACGGATCAAAGAAGCCAGAAAGGAGATTGCTAACTTGAAGGGAGAAGGGTTGGATGACAGAAAAAAGTTGAAGGATATTATGGATATGTATCTGGAAACTATTGATAAATCCAGGTTTACAGCAAAGATATTTCTGCCCCTCCATAGGCAACTTAAGAATTTATACAGACCAAACATGGATTTACAAGCTTAGATCAGAAGACTTAAACTAGAGCTGCAACCTTTTAAGGAAGAATAGTCCCAAAGGAATTTTAATATGTTGGCCCAAGCTACCACAAGGAGGATTTCCAGGCTCAGAAAGTAATGGATGAAATATATTAAGAAATATCAGTTTTGGAAATGATTGCTCCTTGCTTTTTGAAGATTTTTGAGGAATTATGTTGCTTATAACTCATTTTTTCACTCATATGCCACATTATGAGGCTTACAAAGGAATACCTAACTCTGGAGAAATTTTTTGGGTGTTTTTGGGTTTAAACTAGACTAATTGGGAAGCTACGGGATAGTTCCCATTACTTGGTGCTGTGAACTGGTTTATACAGTCAAGCGCTGCAAACTTCGCTCTAAACTTCGTTGTGAAATGGTTGATACAGTCACACTATAGGATACAATGTGAACTCCTATTTTGATGGTTTCAAGAGGATCAATGATTAGCATATGGCTAGGGGAGCATGGCACAATTATTTGGAGGTCAATTTAAAGATGGAGGATACCTAGAAAGAAAAGGAATGTGCTCAAAGGACACCTCATTATGCAAGATTAAGGTGTTAGGATAGTTTCCAACATTAGCCTTTTTTATAGTTGTTTGTTATTTCCAATTCATACACGTGTAATTACCTCAGTTTAAGATGGAAGAATCTTATGTTAGAAGATGAAGCTCGCATTGTATGTTGTTTTTCCCTATCTAGGCTATAAAAGAAGAATTAGAAGACATTTTGTGGGTTCGAATGGTTGATGTAAAAGACTCTTTTGGTGATATTAATGTAACAGATCCTACTCTGGTTTGATGTATCAAGCTTGATGAAATTTTGTTTAATGGAATTCGGTTTTCTCTCTTTCCATCTTCTCTCTCTCTCACTCTGAAATTTTACTGTTATTGAATGATTTGTTGGATTACTGAGAGGGGGCGTGAATCAGTAATAGATAAATTTAATCCTTTTTAACCATATAATTCAATTGTTATATCAATGTAGAATTATCATCCAATAACTGCAGAGTAAATAAGAAATGAACAAATGAACAATAATACACATACATAGTACACCATTGTTTTACTTGGAAACCCAAAGCGAGAGAAAACCACATAATGTGTTTTCTAATATGTCTTGAAGAATTACATTCATTGGAAGCACCAACTTCCTTTGTTTTCCATCTGCAACTGGAAGGATCCTCCAACCCCCTTGTTTCTCAGGCTACAACCTAAGGGAAGCTCCAACTCCCCTATTCTCTGGCTACAACCAGAAGGAGGCCACAACCCCCTATGTTCTCCGGCTACAACCACCTGTCCTTGTCCTATATAACCGCCCTGAAGTATAAATAGAATGATGGAACCACTGTCACAATATCAATGTGAGATATACCATTGTAAACCTGTACCAATAAACCACCATGCATCAATTTGTACCTCAACCTGTAATCAACCTGTACCATAAACAAGTGCATCAACCATGCACCAACCTGTACCAAAACAACCTGTAATCAACCTGTACCATAAACAAGTGCATCAACGATGCACCAAACCTGTACAAATAACCTATCACAACAACCTATCCAAACAACCTATCAAAACAACCTGTCTCCTCAATCTTATCAACCAAATCAGATCTACTCACCAAGATCAATATGTGCTTCTAATAATATACCAATACAAGTATGCTACATCATCCATAAACCATGTGTCAACAATACTACTAACAAGTCCCTCCAACTATGTACCAAGTATGTACCAATCATGTATCAACTACTCATCAACTATGACTCATCAATATGTACCAACATCATCAAATATACACCTCATGTATGTGCCAACTCATCAACTACTTGTCTCAACCATGTACCCAAAATGTACCTTAACCAAAATCCCTCATCAATTTCATCATCCAAATCTGATTTGTAACTCTGTAATAGAGTTGGTGGATATGATCACATACCTGCAAACCTTCCTTAACTTTAACAACAAGAGACTAGCATTTTCATCAAACTTTACTTTAGTCTCACATGACTAGTTTTGGATTAGTCAACAACCCTAACTTAGAATAATCATAACTATGTACCTGTAATCAATAAATCTCTAAAAATGATATGCAATGTTCTTCAGTGTGTTTTATGCAATTCCTCCAAGTGTCACTACTTGGAACCTCTCAAAAAAGGAGTTATAGCAAAAATGGCATACCTTGCTGAATTCTGGTGTATTCTAGAGAGCGACTTATAGAGCATGACCCGCATGGAATATTTTTTGAATCGAAATTAAAATGTTACACAGCATACTAGACACTGTACTCTAACCAACACATTTTTTCTTACTTAATTTGGATATTTTATGAAGAAGCTATGATGTTTTTACTCGAAACACCTGTTTTAGACTAGTTTCAGGACTAGCCACAAACCCTACTTTCCACAGAGTGTAACTCCAAAAATACAATGAACCACAAGCTGCATTTTTTACCACAGATACTTGGATATGTTTCCTTAATGTAATATCAATTTCACAGTCTGAATCATTCTAGGAATTTTTTTTTTGTGAAAATGGTGAGATGACCTATAAATAACAGACCTTAGAAAGCATCATCAAAAGAATTTATCCTCCCTTGAATTCTGGCCTTATTTTCTTCACCTTCCCTCTGAAATTTAGATAATATATCATTTGGTTACCTCAGACACCTATAGATATTCAATATTCTCAAGTGTGATGTAAAATGAGAAAGCCTTGCCTCTTATTTATACTCTCCATCTTCTAGGTCACTTAACCCATTTCTAGGTCACTTAACCTATTTCTAGGTCACTTAACCTATTTTCCTCATTTTTAGGGTTAACCACTTTTCATAATTAGAAAGTTCTCCATTACTTTATCATTTAAATATTCCTCCTTGACTTTGTCACCTCACTTTATCATTTAAATAATATTCTATGATTTTGTCACTTCACTTTATTATTTAAATAATCCTTCTTGACTTTATCATTTAAATAATAATTTCTTCTTTGCAATCTCTTTGACTTCTTTGACCTTTTGGGGCTTCAAACCAACATATGAGGGTCCCTCAACTTCGTAAGGCCATAACTCTCAAACCATGAGGAGTTATGTGACGTTCCACATACCACGAGACATGGCATGACATGTACTATCCATATAGAATAGTATTGCCTTAAAATATATCAAAAATCATACCATTATCCATCAAACAAACTTGGGTCCATTACCCAAACCTGGGTTCTCCAACTTCTCATGGCCATAAGTCTCTAACCGTGAGGAGTTATGTGACGTTCCACATACCACAAGAAATGGAATGACATATACTATACATCTAGAATAGTATTACCTTCAAATATATTAAAAATCATACCATTATACATAAAACAACATTCGGTCCATTACCCAAACCTATGTGCTACCAGAGTTCGCTACCGGACTTTCTCCAAGGGTTGACATCAATCTACAATATCACTCTCCAATAGTTGACATCAATGACAACCAACTATCCATCAACCTAATCCAACTGTCTGACAATCTCCCCCTTTGGCATTGATGGCAACAGCAACATTGATGGAAACACTAAGTCATGATAACATTTATGCTTATACTCTTTATCAATGTTTCTATATCTCCCCCTTTAACATCAATGGCAAAGGGTATCTCCTTTTGGGGATGCTCCCCCTGACTGAACTCTCCTTGGGGTTGCTCCCCCTGTCTACATGTCTTTGATTCTTCTTTGTGTTTATAATCCTCTGATTACTCTCATTCCCTTCATATGAATAATTTCTCCCTCTTTGACAAAGGGTATCACTCTGAATTCATATCGCTCATTCTTCCCTTGTGACAATCACTCCCCTTAGAAACATGCCTCTATCCTCTCTCTCCAATAATTTACCTTTGCATCTGATAAATCCCTCCCCCTTTGTCCTATTTATGGTGCTTCCTTGTGTACATCTAAGACATATAAGATAAGCATTCAAAATCATTCATTTTGGAGTATAAATTACTCCTAGTCTCTAGCGAAGATAATCAAGGGCTTCCCATGGAAGCAGTTTTGTAAAGATGTATGCCACTTGTTATTTTTTTCCCACATATTCAACTCTGATGTTCTTCTTCGCAACTTGTTCCCGTAAAAAATGATACTTGATTGGAATATGCTTCGTCTTGGAGTGCATCACCAGGTTTTTTTAGATACTGATGGCGCTTGTATTATTACAATATATTGGAATGGGCTCATCACACTCAACCTGTATATCTGTCAAAGTTTGTTTCATCCATAGAACTTGTGTACAACATGTTGTTGTTGCAATATACTATGCCTCGACTATAGATAAGGATATTGATGATTGTTTCTTGCTTAGACAAGATACTAAACACTCACCCAAGTAGAACGTTTCTCCACTGGAGCTTCATCGGTCATCAATGCAACCTGCCCAATATGAATTTGTGTAGGAAATAAGTGATAGGTCCTTTCCTTTTGGATAACATAATCCAAACTCTTCTATTCCTTTGAGATATCTGAAAATCCTCTTCACTGCTAATACATGTGATTCCTTTGGTGCTGCTTGAAATCACGCCACCTGTCCAACTGCCTGCATTACATCTAGTTATGATGTTGTCACATATAGTAAGCTACCAATCATTGACCTGTATTTGCTATGGTCTGTAGACTTTGAATCATCATCTTTTCTCAACTTGTAACTGTTTTGCATAGGAGTGGTAACTGGTTTGCAATCTTCCATTCCGAACCTCTTTAGCATTTCTTTTATATACTTAGTTTGAGAAATAAAAATTTCTTGGTTTCTTTGACATATCTTAAGTTACCTTGATGTAGAGGTTGTTGTCTGCACTTCCTTTCCATAGTTCGTAGGGATTTTTGTCATTGTTGTTTTTGAGAATTACTCTATTTTGAATGTGAACTGATGTATGCATTGCATGTGTCCAAAAAATATCTGTCAATTTGGAATCCATTAGCATTGTTCGAGCCATTTCCTGTGTAATTATCATCCATTATGATAATGTCCCTTTCTCTCTGAACCACTCTTTGAACCAATCTATGAATCCATTCTCTTTTCCACTATCATATATTTGTCCAAACTTGCTAAGTGTTCTTACGAATCCATCTCTGTCCATACTATCCAAGACTCTACTTGCGCAATTGTCCATAATGCAAACCCATTTATCACTATACTATCATGAAGTCTTGATTAATCTATCAAACTGTACTTCTTCTAACTGATTTCTTTGAATCTGTCTTCTCAAACTCTGCAAGCTTCTTGAAGGATGGTTCTTTGGTTTGTCACAACTATTGCATAGACTCCCCCTATCTAATATTCATATTACTTGGGAGTCTCTAGGCCCGATGGATCAAAACAATTATTTCTCTGATGTGTATTCATCATCATCTTCATTGGTAGATTCATTATCTCTCTGAGATCTGACTTCTTTCTTTTTGTCTTTGGATTCATCTTTCACTTCAATGCCTAAAAGTACAATCTCTTGAACATGTTCCTTATTTACCTATCCTTCCTTTCTTTCAGTTATTTTCAAAACCTTTTTGTATCTGACATCTTTCTTTTTCTCTGTAGAATTTTCTTCATCTCGTTTTATTGCCAATATTGTGATCTCTGGTACCTGGTTGTTTTTTCACATGTTCTTCCTGTTTTTTTATCCATACTTTCTTATATTTGATATCAATATTCTCTTTCATGGAAGTATCGATCATGCTTCTACAATCACTGGCTATGTGTCCATAGTTATGAAATTTGTAACACTCAATGTTGTGTGCGACCACATAGGCACTTCTTTCTTGAAAATTTCTTTTATAATCTCTACAATCTGCAACCTTATGTCCAAAGTTAGTACAATAAAAACAATGACCATAAAATAAATTTGCATACCTGGGAGTGAATGATCTTCTTTGTGGCATAGTAATTCTGAATTTTTTCCTTAACTGATCATGATCATGATTGAAGCTTCTTTGTGGCTTGAATGTGGTGGTCTTCTTGAAGATGTATCTTCAATAGTTTTCTTAGATTTTGGTTGACCATGATTCCTTCCTTTGAGTACTTCTACATAACTCTTTCTATTTTATTCATTATTCTTTTCTAGCAACTTAGAGTGCTTCTCTTCATTCTCAATAACTGATGTGGATGTTTATGTCTCTTCAAAGTTCTTGTTGATCTTATGATTTTACTTCTCAATGTTACAACTTCTTCTTCAAGATTCTCAAACTCTTCTTCTTTCTTCATTATCTGATACTTGACGACTTCTTCTATTCTTTTCGCTTCTTCAAGCTGAATTTTTAGTGTGATTATTTCTTCTTCAAGTCATTTCTCTTCTTGACCAAACTATGCCTCAAACTGATTTAGATCGTTAGTTATTTCCTTAAGATGATCTATCAATATCTTCTCTCTCATTTCTTCTTCTTCCTTATGTGTTTCTATGTTGGTTTCCAAACACTGCTTTTGATATTCAAGATTTTATTCGATCTTTCTGGCTTCATCTAGCTGAGTTCTTAATTTCTTGATGACCTATTGGGCTTCTTCAAAAATGTGAATTCTTTCCTTTTGTTTCATCAATTATTTCTTAAGTGAATTGTTTTCTTCTCTTAGTTCATCAAAAGCACTAATCAATTCTTCTTCATAATTGTCTTCCTTTTCAATTTGTTTTTCTATCTCATTTGCTTCATGGCATTCTATTTCAAGATGTCCACATTTTTTACAATTAGAACAAAATAGCATACCTCTGGTGATTATGTACTCTTCATCTTATGAATCTGTTTGACACGATGAACATAATTATTCCTGATTTGTATCTCCATCTTCTTTGACATTTTCTGAATATGTGATGGGTGAAGAATATATGTCATGTAACTTATCACAAAGTTCTTTTGTTGATGAACATTTGCCAACCTTTTCTCTTAACGGATTAGGTAATCCTTCCTAGATGAAATCCATTGTTATTTTGTTATTCTTCCTCAATTCCTTATTGGCTACAGTCTTTTCCCTTTTTGAACTATCATATCCTATAACAACGGATAGCCAAATATAATGTCCCTGTGCCTATAAAAATAATTCCATCCTTATGCTCCACATCTCATACTTAAAACCATTATGACCATTAAACATTGGTACTCCATTCTCAGAATAATCCATGATCTTCTTCCAGTGGTTAAAATTTTTCCTAAAGGAACCGGCTCTGATACCAATTGTCAGATTACTGAGAGGGGCGGGTGAATCAATAATAGAGAAATTTATTCCTTTTTAACCATATAATCCAAGTGTTATATTAATGTAGCATTATCATCCAATAACTGTAGAGTAAATAATAAATTAACAAATGAACAATCATACACATACACAATACACCATTGGTTTACTTCGAAACCTAAAGTGGGAGAAAACCACATAATGTTTTTTCTTATATGTCTTGAAGAATTACATTCATTGGAAGCACCAACTTCCTTTGTTTTCCAGTTGCAACTGGAAGGAGGCTCCAAACCCCTTTTTTCTCAGGAAACAACCTAAAGGAATATCCAACTCCCCTATTCTTTGGCTACAACCAGAAGGAGGCTACAACCCCCTATGTTCTCTAGCTACAACCGGAAGGTGGCTACAACTACATGTCATTGCCCCGTCTAACTGTCTTGAAGTAGAAGTAGAATGATGGAACCACTATCACACAATCACTGTGAGATATACCTTTGTAAACCTGTACCAATAAACCTGAACCATGCATCAACTATGCATCAACCTGTACCATAAACAAGTGCATCAACCATGCACCAACCTGTACCAAAACAACCTATAATCAACCTGTACCATAAACAAGTGCATCAACCATGCACCAAACCTGTACAAATAACCTATCACAACAACCTATCACAACAACCTCTCTCATGAATCTTATCAACCAAATTAGATCTACTCACCAAGATCAATATGTGCTTATAATAATATACCAATACAAGTATGCTACATCATCCATAAACCATGTGTCAACAATACTAATAACAAGTACCTCCAACCATGTACCAAGTGTGTACCAATCATGTATCAACTACTCATCAACTATGACTCATCAAGATGTACCAACATCATCAACTATACACCTCATGTATGTCCCAACTCATCAACTACTTGTCTCAACCATGTACCCAACATGTACCTTAACCAAAATCCCTCATCAATTTCATCATCCAAATTTGATTTGTAACTCTGTAATAGAGATGGTGTATATGATCACATACCTTCAAACCTTCCTTAACTTTAATAACACGAGACTATCATTTTCATCAAACTTTACTTTAGTCTCACATGACTAGTTTTGGATTAGTCAACAACCCTGACTTGGAATAATCATAACTTTGTACCTGTAATGAATAAAGATCTGAAAATGATATACAATGTTCTTCAGTGTGTTTTATGCAATTCCTCCAAGTGTCACTACCTGGAACCTCTCAGAAAATGAATTATAGCAAAAATGGCATACCTTGTTGAATTATGGCTTATTCTAGAGAGCGACCTTGTAGAGTGTGCCCCACACGGAATATTTGTTGAATCGATATGAAAATTTTACGCAACATACTAAATATTTTAATCTAACCAACACATTTTTTTCTTACTGAATTTGGATCTGTTATGAAGAATTTATGACGTTTTTACCCGAAACACCTGTTTTAGACTAGTTTCAGGACTAGCCACAAACCTTATTTTCCACGGAGTGTAACTCCAAAAATACAAAGACCCACAAGATGAATTTTTTACCACATATACTTGGATATGTTTCCTCAATGTAATATCAATTTCACGGTCTGAATCATTCTATAAAAAAATTATTGCGAAAATGGTGAGATGACCTATAAATAACATACCTTAGAAAGCATTATCAAAAGAATTTATCCTCCCTTGAATTCTGACCTTCTTTTATTCACCTTCCCTTTGAAATTCATCTTATATCCTTTGGTTACCTCAGTCACCTATAGATATTCAATATGCTCAAGTGTGATGTAAAATGAGAGAGTTTTGCCTCTTATTTATACTCTCCATCTTCTAGGTCACTTAACCCATTTCTAGGTCACTTAACCTATTTCTAGGTCACTTAACCCATTTCTAGGTCACTTAACCTATTTTCCTCATTTTTAGGGTTAACCACTTTCCATAATTAGAAAGTTCTCCATTACTTTATCATTTTAATATTCCTCCTTGACTTTGTCACCTCACTTTATCATTTAAATAATATTCTTTGATTTTGTCACTTCACTTTATTATTTAAATAACCCTTCTTGAATTTTTCACTTTACTTTATCATTTAAATAATAATTTCTTCTTTGCAAGATCTTTGACTTCTTTGACCTTTTGGGGCTTCAAGCCAACATATGAGGATCCTCCAACTTCGTAAGGACATAACTCTCAAACCGTGAGGAGTTATGTGACGTTCCACATACCATGAGACATGGCATGACATGTACTATCCATATAGAATAGTGTTATCCATCAAACAAACTTGGGTCCATTACCCAAACCTGGTTTCTCCAACTTCTCATGGCCATAACTCTTTAACCGTGAGGAGTTATGTGACGTTCCACATACCACAAGAAATGGAATGACATGTACTATATATATAGAATAGTATTACCTTAAAATATATGAAAAATCATACCATTATAAATAAAACAACCTTCGGTTCATTACCCAAACCGTTGTGCTACCAAAATTTGCTAATGGACTTTCTCCAAGGGTTGACATCAATCTACAATATCACTCTCCAATAGTTGACATCAATGACAACCAAAAATCCATACCAATTATCCATTAACCTAATCCAACTATCTGACATGATTCAAATGATGTTTTGTAGTTGTATTACAATGAAGGTTTGATTGTGATGTTGTTATAACTTTCTTTGAGTTTCTTAGCTTGGATTTAAGAAGCTCTTGTATATAAATATTTTATCTCCTTTGTCTACTGGTAAAGACTGATGCTAGTGGTAGACTCACTTCATTTATCTTACTAAGTCTTCCTTCTATCCACACTAATCCTCAAAACCCTTATATAAGTTAAACAAGACCTCTTTTGTTGATGCATTTCATCTAGAATTTCCTATGTTTTGACATTGTTGAACTGAGTTGTATCCATTTGACACCACAGTTTAAGACTTATCTCATAACAATATT
Organism: Picea engelmannii; assembly: GCA_009831015.1. Taxonomy (NCBI): domain Eukaryota; kingdom Viridiplantae; phylum Streptophyta; class Pinopsida; order Pinales; family Pinaceae; genus Picea; species Picea engelmannii. Next base: position 2,599,243 of record ML777259.1, on the reverse strand, counting down.
GATGGGTATTGAGCTTGCACTTTAGAAGTCAAAGTGTAACTTTCAGTGCTAACACGAAGGACGAAGTACCAGAGAACCTGGTTCCAACATCGGTCACATGATAAGGTAAATAAGCTAAAGGGGATAGAAGTAAATAATCACTTGGACGTTTGAATATGGTCCCACGTAGAATAATAGGGGTGTAAGAAGAAAGCGCTAATAAAACAATGCTTGGAATGGATAAGCTCATGATTTCAAGCTTGCAGTCACATGAATTTTGGTTTGAAGGGAGCACCTATTTGATTAAGACTCAAATTCACAACAATTTGAGATCTGGAGACTAATGAGCCAATATAAATTCATGATTAAAAAAGAGTTAAATCATGAGCATTATGAATAAAGAATAAAAAGGAAAATGATATTATTTAAAGTTTAATATTATCATTTAAGTGAAGAGGTGAAATGGTTCAAAGTTCAAATAAAGGGACATAATGCTTCAAATCTCACACCAGTTGGAATACTACATAAACAAGAAATAATGGTGAGAAGAAAGTGTCTCTATAGTCCAGACCAAAAGATCAAAGAAGAAGAATATTCCAAGAAGAGGAACTAATGATACTTATGCAGTGAGGGTGGAAGGGAGGATCAAGGAAGGATTCATATCCTTTGTTAAGTAAAGTGTAAAAATAAGGGAGTTGGTGCTTTGTAGGGTTGGTGCCCTAAAGACAAGGGAGTTGGTGCTTCATAGATTTGGTGCCCTAAAGACAAGGGAGTTGGTGCTTCCTAGGGTTGGTGCCCTAAAGACAAGGGAGTTGGTGCTTCCTAGGGTTGGTTCCCTGAAGAAGGGGATTTGTGTCTCCAAGAGTTGGTTCTCTAAAGAGGATTGGTGTCCTTCACAATATCAAATTATTCTTTATAAGCCTTTTAATTCTTGTTAATTATATTTATATAATTGATTTTAAATACAAGTCATTATTTATCTATTGTGGTGATTAATAAAATAAAAAAGTGATTTCTAATTGCTTAAAAAAAGGGTAATATTGATTCACCCCCCCTCCCAGTATTTCCAACAATTGGTATCAGAGAAAGTGCCTTCAATACAATCTAATAACTGGAAGGTGGATCCTGAAAGAAATGGATCAGCAAGAGGGAATGTCTTCCAACAAAGAACCATTGTTTAATGGAGGTGGTTATGCTCTCTGGAAAATAAGAATGAAAATATACATGTTGGCTCTTGGTTTTGATGTTTTCCAATATGTTGTATATGGTTACACTACACCAGCTACTCCACCCACAGATACTGTAGGAAAGAATATTTGCAATGACAACTCAAGAGAAATTAATGCCATTCTAGTAGTATTGACAAATTATATATGTGTGAAGGTAATGCATTGTAAGTTAGCTAAGGAAATATGGGACAAATTGAAGGTTGTATATGAAGGAGATAGAAAATCCAAGGAAGGAAAACTACAAACCTATAGAGCTCAGTTTGAAAATTTGAAGATGAAAGAAGAAGAGAACATTGTTGAATACTTTCATAGGGTAGATGAGGTAGTTAACTCAATCAGAGAAGTAAGAGAAGAAATTACCTATAAACCTATTGTACAAAGATCTTAAGTTCATTACCTATGAGATATGATTCCAATATTTCCACAATTGAAGATAGACCAGGACTTGACAAACTCGCAGTAGATCAACTTCATGGAATTTTTACAGCATATGAGATGAGAAAAGGGAACGAAAAACCATCAAAATAAGACACAACATTTAAGGAATATAAAGAAAAGAAGAAATAGGAACATATGTCTAATGAAGAACAGTCAAACATATCATATGTAGAAGAGGCCAACTTTATAAAGAAACTCCAGAAAGGATTTGGAAAATATAAAGGAAAGTTACCCTTGAAATGTTTCAACTGTGGTAGAATCAGACAGTTTGCTAACAAACTTCCCTATCCCAAGAAGGAGGATAATGATGATGAAGAATCCCACAACCAGAAATACCAATACAAGAAGAAATTTTATAAGAAAAAGAAAAAGTTCTACTCCAAAGAAGACATCATCTCTTTATACATGAGTGAAGATGAAGATTTAGAGCTTCTATTTATGGGAATGAACACTCAAAATAATAATACAGATAATGAAAAAAAAATTGAAAGTGAAGGTGAATTAGATATAGAAGAAGAATTAATTAGATAAGAACAAGCTACTTACGAAACAAATTCAAGAATTTGAAGAATCATGTCAATGAAGAGAAATAGATGCATCAAGAACCATCAAAGAATTAGAGAAGATCATCAGTGATTTGAAGTCCCAGCTCCTGGAAGCTAAAATAATTTAAGAAGTCATTTTAAAAAAACTCAAAGATAGAGAACAAGTATGTGAAAATCTAGAAGCTGAGATTGAGTTGCTAAAAGATGAATTTGAAAAAGAAAAGAAGAGATCAAAATTTGAAGTAGTTCAAAAATATTGGATGAAATTCTCAGTAGTCACAGGTCACCAAACAACAAGACTAGTTTGGGATACACCCAAGAATCAACCTCTACATCACAAGGATCATTCAAAACGCCAATCAGTTATGTAGATGCTCTAAGAGACTCCTTAATAAGAGAAAATAATAAGGAAAAGATGATACCATTGAAAAATGTTCCACATAAACAGAAATCAACACTCCATACTAAAGTAAAATATGACAAGAAGAATACAATCACCAGAAGGAAGCCTCCTAATAAATATCTATATTTTGGATATTGTTACTCTTGCAATAATTTTGGACATAAAGCGGTACATTGCAAAGTGTATGGACATTACAATCGTAGAAATTTCCAAAGATATAAGAACAATAAGTACAATACATAAAATAGAAACTATAACTAATTTTCTCCTTTGCAAAACTTCAATATTGAATTCCAAAAATGCAACAACTATGGTGATAAAACCAAAGAATGTAGATTACCAATACAATCCTTGAAGATAAGAAACCCTAATATATATATATATATATATATATATATATATATATATATATATGGAAAAGAAAATATGAAGTACAAAACAAGAAAGATGATGAATATATTGCACCTGAAATTGATGAAGTTAATAGTAGGAGAATGGTGGGTAAAGATTCTAATAAGGAATATTAAAATCTTTTTTTTGCATATAAAATGAATCAATCTCAAGAAAGGAGAGTTCCTAAAGAATAATATGACATAATTGTAGTTCTTGATGATGTCCTACAAATCAATAGTCCACTAGCCAATGAAAGAAAAATGGAAAAAGAAAATTCTAAAGAAGAAGATGAAGAAGTTTTTGTTACACAAAATAGTGATGATGATGATGAATATTCAATAGTAAACCAACCAGAATAATTGAGTGATGATGATCTCAGAATTTTTCCAAATCTATTTTTATGATATACTGAAACTCCTCCTCAAAATATTATAAACAAACGAAAGGAAGGAGGGATTAGGGAAGACTTAAAATTGTTCATGTTGATACCCCTATGGGTATTGAAGAACAGAACAATGAAGAGGCTCTTGGATTACAAATGAATGAATAGATAACTAGAATCATTGAAAGAAGCATGGTTTGATTGTATATCTCTATGTAGGATATGACATGGTTTGTTGCAGGTCTTCATCTTCCCGGGAATAATGTTGGTTATGTCTTCTCTCAGCAAAGTTATGTGAATGGTTTCTGAAGAAGCTCTATTATGGTACATGGCCAGTACATATGTCCAAGGATCGTTACATGAAGAGCATATTATTCTTGAGAAGTTGATCTATGTTCCATTTGAGAAGTAGTATTTGAAGTAGAAGCAAATTGCAGTGATAGCATATTTTCAGCTTGTAGAGAAGACAAGGGGAGTTATTCTTCTTCCCATGATTGGTTGTAGTAGCATGATTCTAGGGAGAGATATTCATAGATGGGGTGGGAATCACCTCAGGGGGAGTATCACCCTAAAGGAAATATCCCTTTTTGTCATTGTTTTCAAAGGGGGAGAATGATCAGTAAAATCCAATTAAGATTGAAAAAGGGGTTTTACTTTGTTTCCATCAATGAAAAAGGGGGAGAATGTTGGACATGGTATTATGGTGTTGGCATTGATGTCAAATAAGTCTAATATGATCAATTTTGGACATGGTATTATGGTGTTGGCATTCATGTCAAGAAGATCAATATGGTATTGTCATTATATGTCATTGAGATCCTAAAGCTCAGGAAAGATAACATAGTAGGTTGTGCAAAAGACATAGCGCGAGGTGTGGAGGAACCCAATATAAACCCAAACCTCAGAAGGAAGAACATTAATCTAAGCTCAGAAGATATGGCGCATTTAAAATAACATAGGAGATAAATTTATGTGAGTAAATAAATCCTTTTGTTAAGGATCGAGTTACAGGAACCATTCATTCTTAGTTCATGACAATCCAGGATCATTAGATCGAGGTAAAGTCAGAGGTTGGGAACAATTAAATCTCAATCGTTAGATATGAAGCAGTAGAATTATGGACCGTTGGATCAAGTAGTGGATAAATAACTTCGGCACTTTGCCACTTCGCCATTTCAGCGATTACTGGAGACAAGAAAGAATCCACGAAATCTTGAAGTCATGAAATAATGCAAACCATCGATCATGAAGGAGCTTTAGATGGTTTCCCCGCCATTAGATACAAATTTGATCTAGAATTAAGTGTTGGTCGTGAATCTGTAATGGAAATGTTGAATCATCAGATCACACTAAAGGAAATAAGGTGGTCATCTCTGGTGATGACCAGTCCATTGAAAAGGAGTCTGAAACATGTAAGTTTACTCGAAGGTCAAAGCCCTAAAGTCGCAAACTCCCATCGATCGTTGGATCAAAGAAAGAGAAAGGAAATCTTGTCAATCGTTGATCTAGAATGAGTATTGAAACCGTTAGATCTCACTAAAAGGAAGAAGGCGGTCAAATCTAACATTGACCTACTCCGACGATAAGAAGCTCAGATAAACCAAGAAATCCTGAACTCCGAAGCCCCAAAGTTAACAGAAGTCGTCGATCAAGAAAAAAAAATATCTACAATGGTAGATCCATTCGCCACTTCGGAAATGATCAAAAGATGGTATAAAAGTTCCAATACTCTCGAAGACATGAAGTACCGAAGCCACAAATTTTAAATCCATGATCCAGGAGGGAGGCATGTGGCAGAAGTCAAATATGACACATGGCCTAATCGGCTAGTGAAAAGTGCCAAGGTATAGTTGGCACATTAGGTATACGAAAGTCACTAATGAAGGTGACACATGGTAGCCACTCAGCTAGTGCCATGTCAACAGTGAAGTCAGCAAGCCGCGTCACTTTGGGTCTACATCCTTCGGGGATATCCAACTTCTCCTACCAGCTAAAGTATCTGAAGCACTGAAGGCCGAAGTCACGAGTTAATGTTTGGCCATTGATATAAGATCCTACGGAATATTTCTTGACCGTTTGATCAAGTATAGTGGAAGGATAGAGTAAGAGTGAATCACAAAGTAACACTAACCGTTGATTTACTTCAGCAGCGTTCTCGACTTTTGATCAAGCATAGTGGAAGGATAGCATAAAAAGGAGGTGTTAACTGACAACTAGCGGTCATCACCATTCTATGACTTATTCGGCAGGTAAAACTCTGGAGAGATTGAACTACTTCGAAGTTTCAGTAGCATAAAGTCCCATAGTCATGAATCGTCGAATACCCGAAGAGAGGGAGCCCCTTCGTGCTTAAGCCCACAGTCCTAGCTCCTGGACATGTGAAGGTTATTAAGAAGGGAAGTGTTGATACACACTTCGGCGAGATTTTCTCCTAAAGAGTTGGAAGATTGCAAAGATCGGAGTCCCGAAACATCGAAGTCCCGAAGAGAGTGATAAATGTACTCTCAACTACAGATTAAGTCATGACCGTCGAATTGTTTGAAGCCTCTAGAAAATACAGGATCATCCATCTAACGGAATATTAAATATTAACCATCTGATCTACTAGTGAATACAATATACACACTTCAGCGGAATGTACTCCGGCAGGACTGAATGACTGCAAAGGTTGGAAGTTATGAAGGAATAAGTACCGAAGAACCTGTTTCTAGCATCAGTCACGTGATAAGTTAAATAAGATAAATGGGATAGAAGTGAAAAATCCCTCAGATGTTTGAATACGATCCCACGTAGAAGAATAGGGGTGGAACAAGAAAGCGCTAATAAAACAATTCTTGGAATGGATAAGCTAGTGGTTTCAAGTTCGTTCTCACACGGATTTTTGTTTGAAGGGAGTGCCTATTTGATTCATACTTGAATTCACAACAATTCAAGATCTGGAGACTAACAAACCAATATACAGTCATGATTAAAGAAGACTTAAATCATGAGCATTATGAATAAATAATTAAAAGGAAAATTATATTATTTAAAGTTTAGTATTATCATTTAAATGAAGAAGTGCAATGGTTCAAAGTTCAAATAAAGGGACACAATGCTTCAAAACTCACACCAGTTGGAATACTATATAAACAAGAAATAATGGTGAGAAGAAAGTGTCTCTGCAGTCCAGATCATAATATCAAAGTAGAAGTAGAGTCCAAGAAGAGGAACTGATGATACTTATGCAGTGAGGGTGGAAGGGAGGAGAAATTAAGGATTCATGTCCTTTACTAAGTAAAGTGTAAAAATAAGGGAGTTGGTGCTTCCTAGGGTTGGTGCTCTAAAGAAAGGGAGTTGTTGCTTCATAGGGTTGGTTCCATAAAGACAAGGAAGTTGGTGCTTTGTAGGTTTGGTGCCCTAAAGACAAGGGAGTTGGTGCTTTGTAGGTTTGGTTCCCTAAATACAAGGGAGTTGGTGCTTCCTAGGGTTGGTGACTTGAAGAAGGGGATTTGTGTCTCCAAGAGTCGGTGCTCTAAAGATGATTGGTGTCCTTCACAATCTCAGATTATTCTTATAAGTCTTGTAATTCTTGTTAATTATATTTATATAATTGATTTTAAATACAAGTCCATTGTTGATCTATTGTGGTGATTAATAAAATAACAAAGTAATTGCTAATTGTTTAAAAAAAAGGTAATATTGATTCACCCCCCCCTCTCAGTATTTCCAACACAACAATCTTCACATAGCTATGAATAAATTGCATGTAATATCTTGTGTGATCCAAAGTTGCATGCAGTTCACGCACATGGATGGGAGCCACCATGTCCAACATCACAACAACCTTGTCTTGGTCCACCAATAATCCATCCTTGCATATGACATGCCCTAGTAGTGTTCTAAATGGTCTACAAAAGATGTAGTTATTCAGATTTAAGTAAATATGGATTTGGTGACATCTGTCCAACATCAATCGAAGGGATTACATGTTCTCTCTTAACAAACTAAATACCATCTAGTCATCCAAGTAAACTTCCAAGAACTTGTGAATAAAGTCTTTGAATATTGCAACCATGATCTTGGAAAATATCACAGGTGAATTCTTTAACCCAAAAGGAATCACCATGTAAGCAAACAAGCCCCATTCTGTCGCAAACGTGGTCTTGGATTGATCTTCTTCAACGATATGAACTTGGTGATATACTAAAAATCCATTTGTGAAAGAATAGGCTTCCTATCCACCTACATTTTCGAGAACATCATCGCTAAAGGGACTAGGGAATAGATCATGTACACATGATGCATTAAGGTTGCATAGTTCAACGCAAATTCTAATGTCACTTTTCTTGTTTGGTTGCACCACCATTGGACTAATCCATCCTAACTCTTCCATGGGAACAATGATTCTAGCATCTAACATCCGATCCAACTCCTTGTGCACTTTTTTCTTATACTTTGGTTTCAAGTGATAGGGCCTTATTTTTACTGGTTTAGCATCTAGATTTGGTTGAATCTTCAAGGTCCCAAGGGATCCAACAATTCCCTTCATTTATGAGAATATTCAAGGAAACAAGTCTTCATACTCCTTCGACAAATATACCACCTGCATTACGGTCTCCTTATCCCAATAATCTTTGATGATGTCCATTTTGTGTGCTTCTTCGATGCCAATATTATGTTTCTTTATATTAATTGGATTTCCATAGTCTAACATAGCCATCTCTGACACCTTCCCCTCCATCTCGTGCTCTCCCTTGGTTTCTTTGATCTGTATTCCTCTTAATTCATCTTCGTCAATATTGTTTCTTTCAATTTTCCAATAATGTGTCGCCTCCTTCCATTTTTTCATCAGCTCATGATATGCATAGACAAGCTTGGGTGTGGCATCCTTCTATTGATAGTGGAAGATGAAATCATTGATTCACAAGAGAGCATATTTATGCACGGGGGATTTGGCCATGAACCTGAATGTCATACAAAACTGTGTACTTACACTAACCCAATCCATTGTTTCTCTCATGAGTTCTTCCTGAATGTACCAACTCCTAGGGACCATCCATCATGTCAAAACAATGATGCACTCATTGTGTGCAAGGGATATTCTTGGTTTTCCAATGTCGTTCATAATAGAAAATATGCTCTTGGGGATCTTCAGTACCCTTATATCTATTCTCTAATTCAAAGTCATAAATGGGATGGAATATGACCTCTATGAACACAACCACTTGTGCCCAATCATGTATGTTGACATAGTTTTTTTTCCCACCAATGAGCATATGTCCCTTGCACTATTGCATCCATGGCATGTACCCTTCTATCCTTCGGGACTGCTTTCTCCATTTTTTCTAAAAAGGTATCCACCAGTCTTGTTCCATCAAACCTTAGTGCATCATATAATTTAGAGCCAATACAACATACTACTTTCATTATCTACACACGTTTCCTATTAGAGACCTCATATAACTTATTCTACCACATCTCTATAGCATCTTCCGAATCAGTATCATATGACTTCACACTTCTCCAGCTTATCTCCCCATCTACTGTGGGATTTATGTAATCCTCTCTATGCCCTGTGATCTAATAGATTTTTTCAATGATAGAGCTCTACACATCCTCATTCACAAGCACATTGTATATGTAACCTTCATTTGGATCTAACGACACAATCAGACGTACGATGTCCATCTCAAACGACATCTACCTTTACTTCAAATTCAACATGACATTATTGTCGAATGCCCAATTAATACGAAATAATGCAGGGTAGGGATCTGAATCATCTATAATATCAATCACCTCAAAATATTCCTTGGTCTTCACCCCTTCAATGTTCACTTCAACCTATTCCATTCAATCTATAGGATAGATTCTATATTGGTCAACCAACCTAAGTTAGATGGGGGACCATACCAAGTTTGGTCTTCCCATCAAATCCCAGGAATTCTTTGGCAATATGTTCACATCGGATCTCAAATCTAACATGACACCATCCATCTCATAGATTCCAAGTTTGATGGTCATCTTGAAATCTCTTCCCATGTGCTTCTACTTACTGATCTAGAACACATCCCTTTCTAGTAGAGGGTCAAATATAGATACAACTATCCCTTCTTCCCCCATATAGTTTGTTAACATGTGTCAAATTTCTCTTAGCATCAGGGTCACTTAACAACTTCAAACAACAGTGCAAGAAGTTACTTACTTTATATTTGTCTTTCTCTTCATGACCAATGTCGCGTAGTTATTTTTCTCACACCGTGTGCTTCAACTCTTAACACATGTTCTCCTCTATTTCCTTTTTTTTGGCCCATAGCACTTATTCCTACCTACATGATTCTTCCAGTGACCTCTACATTGTGCATTGTATCTCCTCGCATACATGAGATTTCTCTAAAGACTTTTGTGTGGCACACTACAATTCTTCATGAGTTAGGGATTCTTCGAGTGACCTCTGTGTGGTCCACTATACTTCCTCATGTAACTTGATGTTCTTCTAGTGACCTTTGTGTCACATGATGTATCTCTTCACATGCTCTCTCATCTTCTAGATACCTATGTGCATCACACAAAAACGGCTTCTATTGTGCGACATCAAACTTAGGAGAATCATACACCACCTTTATAATATTTACCTCCATTCTCTGGCTCGAGATTTTCCACGCTCTACATACATTCCTATATTGGATCCACCTTGGGTTATCACTTGTACATCATCTTCTTCATCCTTGTTTTTATTCTCATGCAGCTATGTAGTTACCATGTTGTGGTGTGCCTTCTTCTCTTCCCACTTTTTCAACAAGTCAGGACAGTCCTCTGTGGCTTCCTCGGTACTATAACAGTACCCACAAATAGCGCACAATTTGGTACAAAATATTAATACGTGGCATATTTCTCCACAACTAAAGAAGGTGGGTTGTCTTCCTCCAAATCCTCCATATCCTCATCCTCATCCTCAAACGCCTCCATATCCACCTCAGGGACCTCCTTGGTATCTGCCTCTTTTTGTGCCCCAGCGGTCACCACCATTCTACTCATCTTGAACCCAAAAGGAATCATGGGTGTGATCCTACATCAACTGAAGTGACCGAAAGTTTCTCACATTGTGCCCCATGGATTTGCAGAACTCACAAAATGCACTATGGTGAGTTTTTTGGTATTTCTCTAATGTTGGGTAGAAGGGTGGGATATGTCTCCATTATCTCCAAATATTTCACCAATAAGTTTGAGGCCAAATTGGAAATGGATTTGGCACACCTATCGCCAACTAATTTCCAAATGTAGGAGATTCATCCCTGTGGTGACCTTCTGACCAACATGTGGTACACCACATGTGCTCACACACCACCTTCACCCTTTCCATATCTTGCAACTGCATTGTCATATTTTCAAACTAGGACAAGACTTGCACCAATCCTGCTGATGTCTCTCCACCTCATGGCATATCTTCCAGATGCATCACAATCTCCATCACCTCTTCCTGAGTAGTCACCTTTTGCTAGGTGAGTGGAACTCGGATATGGGGAAGAAATATTCTGATGAACCACTCCCTGTGATAAACATCTTGGATCTGGAATGTTAAACTATCTAACAATATCTTAAACTGTTGGTCATAATCCCACATGGTCTCTATGAGTTGTTGCTTTATCTCCTTGATCTCAGTAATGCACTGTGATTCTGACTTAAGCTTCTAAAAATATTTAATCATATCTCTCTTAATTTCTATCAGGGACCTCATCTATCCCACTGACATATTTTCCTTGTACTTCATGTACCACGTCAAGGATTTGTCCCTAAAATTCATCTCCATCTACAAAATCTTTGATGCTTCGTCTTTGATCCTCTTTGCAGACCATATAGCTTCACGCATGAACCAATGTTTCTATGCATCGTCCTTACCCATCCCATGAAACATGAGTAGTCTAAGTGTTGTATCATGATTCTCCATTATCAATCTGGGACTTTGTCCTCTTAACTGACTGTTTACTATTGGGGATCTAGGTACCGATAATATCCCTTGTGAATTATTATTGACTTCATATTCTTCTTCACTCATGTGCTCTCTTATTTCTTCTTCTACTCCTCTACCTTCTTCTACTCTTATCGTTGCACTGTCTATTGTTCTTCGTTATTGTAACATCCTCAACCATCCATGTCGGGCCATGCTACGCTAGAGAACTCTTACATTCTATCTGTGGAACATGCTGTAACATACCTAGTACCCAACTGAGCTATGCCACATAAATTTTTCGAACTGCATGCAATTAAAATATATACACATAGAACTCTTGCGAAAGCATTATATATAAAACATAAACATAGAAATACATATGTAAATGCACGGATTCACACTAAAATAGTAGTAAACATTTACATGCAGCATATATAGGAAATACCCATAAAAATAAACACAGTTATAGCCACACATATGATAACCCATAAAAATAAGAACGTAAATAACAATGCAACATGTAAATTTATCACACAATTGGCACTTATCTTGGTAAGGATGTCACCAACTGCATGCAGACCTTCCACGAACCTCCCAGCCATAGACCACACTATTCATCACTCTCAACAGTGAGTCACCCTCGAGCTGGGACTAAACTCCACCCAGGTAAATGGATTCCTATCTAGGCTAAAGGATCATAGACAACTGGAAATACTTCGCCTCAGGTGCCAAATCGAACTAACAACCTACAGTCCCTCATTCCCCACGTGCTTGTCCCACCCAAGAAGTTTTCCCCTTCTCTTCTCAACAGTCCTTCGGCTGCCCCACTTCCTTTTCGGGGTTCAACAACAAGTCGAACAGGAAGTCTCAGAGAACTATAGCTGTAGATTAGCACCTTCATGAAATCAATTCTCAACAATTCTCTCACTTAGAGAATTGCTCACAGGCTTGACAACCTGCCTCTTCAATATCCCATGGGCCTGACAACCTGCTTCTTTAGTCCATCTCTCAAGCTAACCAGATACACCAACACAAAATGGCTATGGATACAGGTTCAGGTACAGTCATGAAGATACAGAGAATAGCTCAATGGGTGTGTGCATGCTCATGGATGATTGACTGGATGACTGAATGATGGAAGGAGTGATGGAAATAATGATGGAAAAGATGGAAAAATGAAATAAGTCCCAACAATATGTATGCATGTCCCCAACTTGACACTTGTCATGTTGGGAGCTACTTTGGCCCCACTTGTCCCCAACTTTAGAACTTAGGATAAAATAATTATCCATACTTTATGATTTAAGAAATATTGATATAATATTCCTTTTTGGCTTAAGCTCCCTACCTTACCCCTTTTCCTTAACTTTTAGGCCCCTCCCTTTTCCTAACCAGTGGATTTTAGTCCCCCGTCTATTTTATCATGGTCAGTCTGTGCGCAATGATGTATTTTATATTAATTATAATACATATACAAAAATAGGTGCACTGGCCTTTAACATCTAGGCTCTCCAGCTGTTATTGGATAAATCAGTGAATGTGAGCATAAACTAATCTCCCTAGATCCACCTGGATCTAGAACAAAACTAGACAGGACATGATGATTTCCCTAGGTTCCTACCATTGAATTTATCACCAAAGAAGGAGTGTATGACATACCTTTATATATCGCTTCCTTATATCTCTGTTGTCCCTGCTTCGCTCCGGTGCTCTTGTGAGATCAGATCTGCAATGACACAAACCAACCAAAGTGAAAGAAGAAATTGTAGATTCAATGGAAACCTAAACATGTGATCAAGGAGTCATTTAATAAAACACTAATGATTTTATGGGAAAGAAACATGTCATTGTATCATATTAAGTAAAAGTGGAAGATACAACCAAAGTGCCTTGATGTCGCAAGTTCCCTTTCGGTGGTCCTTTGTTCCAACACACACATACACTTTCTCTGAATAAGGATGAAGATAATCCACAAATCTTGATGGACAAATGGAGGCCTCAAGCATCAATTGTATCAGGATTCTTCACACAGTCTTCAGCCTGTTCTTTGCTCAATATTGCTTGACCTTGCTTAACCTTTTCCATGATAAATCCATTATTATATAGGATAAGATGAAGTGGTTACTAGGATGAGGATGATCCCACCAAATAAGAAAATCCAGTAAGATCATAACCATATGGACGCCACCTCACATTCTAGAAGATTCTCCTTCTAGAAACTTTGTGAAACCTCCTCCTTTTATTAGCGTCAAGCGTCGTCGCACCCTGCCTATATAGCATCATGCGAAAATCCTGCAGGCCAGGTATAGAGAAGCCTGTGGAAATCAAGTATTTCTACACTATGTAGCACCATCAGCCTGCAGCGTCATTCTAAAAATGTGCCTTGTAGGGGAAGAACTCAACCACTTTCCTCATGTGAAAGATTGTTTTGGAAGCCTAAACACATGCCTATGGGGTCATCATCAGAGTGACCAAAATAATGTGTAACACTAGCCTAATCAAAACATAATCATCCTAGCTTATAATAACTGGCTCACCAGCCTATAAAACACAACATATACACAAAAGGATACCTGGCCTCAAAATCGCGCGCACTTATGTTGTTGCGCATGGTATCTTGGAATGTGCAAACTTCCTCATTTTACTGCGCAGTACATGCATGCACTATGCCATGAAATGTGCATACAAAAAAAGATATCAAACAACTCACCAGCTTAAGTACATTTTCATTTACATAACAATTGGGTTTGGCCTAGGGATATTACAATCCCCTCCCCTTATTTATGCACTGTCCTTAGTGCATCATGTACCCATATACAACAAAATTTAAAAAACCATAAAACATATGTGGTTATTTTGCCCACATTGCATCCTCATGCTCCCAAGTAGAGTCCTCAGGACTGTACCAGGTCCATTGGACCTTTACAATCCCAATGGCTCGATTCCAGAGATGTTTGATTTTCCGATCCAAAATGCGTGCCGGATGCACTTGAAAAGCACCTTCTTGCTCCATTTGAATCACATTCCAATCAATATCATGATTAGCATCAGGTATATATTTCTTGAGTAATGATACATGGAATACATTATGAACAGACATAGATGCATGCAATGCAATCATATAAGCCACTGGACCAATCCTCTCTAGGATTTCAAATGGCCCACAATAGCGAGCTGGCAACTTTGAACAATTTCCCAACTTCAGGGAACTTCTATTGGTCGTCACTTTCAAGAATACATGATCACCCACTTTAAATTCCCTGTGAGTTTTGCCCTTTTTAGCATATCTTTTCTTCCTGTCTCGGGAAACCTTTAAATTTTGTTTTATTTTAATCATTTTCTCCTCCATTTCCTTGAGAAAATCTAGCCCAACCACTGCTCTGTCTGCTGGGTTATCCCAACTTATTGGTGTGTTTCACTTTCTTCCATAAAGTGCCTCAAATGGGCTCATCTTTAGAGATTCTTGGTACCCATTGTTATAAGAAAACTCTACCAAGTGTAGGTAGTCTTCCCATTTTGATGGTTTATCTATCACATACATTCTCAACATATCTTCAATCACTTGATTCACTCTCTCTGTTTGACCATCTGATTATGGATGATAAGTTGTACTAAAATTCAAGTTTGCTCCAAATCCATTAAATAATCCCTTCCAAAATTTTGAGGTAAATTTTGGATCTCTGTCAGACACAACTGTCTTGGGTATGCCATGTAATCTAGCATTTCCCTTCATATAAACATCAGTAATGTTCACTGCCTTGTGAGTGAGCTTAATTGGAATAAAATGGGCAGCTTTAGTAAGCTTATCTGCCACTACCATGATAGAATCATGTTGCGTGTTTGTTCTGGGAAGTTTGGTGATTAAATCCATTGTTACAACTTCTCATTTCCACTCAGGAATGAGTAATGGTTGTAGCAAACTAGTTGGGTGTCTATGCTCAGCCTTTACCTTTTGACATTCCAAACATCTGGCAATAAAATGAACAACCTCTTTCTTCATGTCTGGCCAATAATATTGGCTCTTGACAACTGCAATAGTTTTATGATATCCTGGGTGCCCAGCATAAGGCACATTATGCATTTCCCTCAATATCAATTTTTTCAATTCCTGAGAATTTGGTACATAAATTCTACCCCTGTACATGATAATTTCATCATTATCTAGCTTATATTTCTCAATTTTCTATTGCAAAATACCTTGTTGTAATTTTTCCACTAATTCATTGTAATGCAAATCTAATTTAGCATCCTCTGTAATTTTGTCTTTCAAATCTGATTGGTACATGCCAATGGCCATAGCATGAAATTCATGCACTCTTCTGTTGAGTGCATCGGCCACTTTGTTTTATTTTTCCTTGATATGCTTTATATCAAAGTCATATTCACTTAGAAATTCTAACCATCTGCTTTGCTTAGCATTTAGAGATGGTTGATCAAATAAATATTTCAGACCATTATGGTATGTTCTCAGCTCAAACCTTTTTCCCATGAGGTAGTGTCTCCATTTCCTCAAGGCATGCACTATGGCTGCCAACTCCAAATCATGAGTGGCATAGTGTCTTTCATTCTCTATCAACTTCCTTGATCCATAACATATAACAAACCCATTTTGACTGAGGAATCCACCAATTCCTTCTTTACATGCATTTGTGCATACAATGAATTCTTCATTTGGGTCTGCAATCCTTAGTATTGGAGAACTTGTTAATAATTGTTTCAAGTGTTGGAAACTCTTTTCACATCCAATTTCCACTGAAACTTCACACCCTTTCTTTGCAAGGAAGTGATTGGGTGTGCAATCTTTTAAAATCTTTCAATAAATATCCTATAGTAGCCTGCAAGGCCCATGAATGATCTGACCTTTGTTAGATTATTTGGCACTGACCATTCTCTAATGGCTTCTATCTTCTCAGGATCCACTGTTATCCCATCCTTTGAAATGATATGTCCCAAATAATGAATTTGCTTCTGATAAAATGAGCACTTGCTCAATTTGTCATACAACTGATTCTCCCTTAATACTTGCAACACCATTCTCAAATGATGCTCATGCTCTACTTCTGACTTAGAGTATATAAGAATGTCAAACAAAAATACAATGAAAAGCTTGTCTAAATATTCTCGAAAAACACCATTCATTAAGCACATGAAAACAACTGGTGCATTTGACAACCCAAATGGCACCACTGTGAACTCATAATGACCATACATTGTCATGGAGGTGGTCTTGTTGATATATTCATGTTTAATCCTTACTTGATGGTATCCTGACATGAGATCTATCTTTGAAAAGATCTTTGCATCCTTCAATTGATCAAAAAGATCATCAATCCTTGGCAGACGGTAGTTGTTCTTAATAGTCACTTTATTCAATTGTCTGAAATCAATGCACAATCTTAATGTTCCATCCATTTTCTTTACAAACAAGACTGGGGCACCCCAAGGTGACACGCTTGGGCGTATATACCCCTTCTTCAGAAGCTCTTCAAGTTGCATTTGCAACTCCTTCAGCTTTGGTGTACTCATTATGTAAGGAGTCTTTGACACTGGAGTTGCTCCAGGCATTAAATTTATAGAGAAATCAATATCTCTCTTTGGGGTTAGTCATGGTACCTCCTTGAACACATCTTTAAAATCTTCCAGGACTACATGATCTTCCAAATTTGGCACCTTATCTTTAGGTGTCTCCTCCATATGATTTGCAAATATTTGACATCCTTTCCTGTAACATTTCTTCAACTACAATGCTGAAATTTCTATGACGGTTACTGCCCTGGGAATTCCGTGCACTTTCCTTAGGCTCCCTTCCTCATCCAAGTAAGTAAATGCCTTGTTATGAGAGTCTAGGATGGCATGATGTTGGTCCAACCAATCCATCCCAATTATATAGTCATAGGAACCTAAAGGCAATATGTTCAGATCTACCCTGGTGTTCATTCCATTCATGTCCATAAGACATGACTTAACCACCTCATTAACTTTTCTTTTGGCTTCGGTAGCCAGCTACACCAACCAATATTTTCCATGCTTGTTTCTTGGCAAATGTAAACTTTCCGCCATCTTAGGATCTATATAACTATGACTAGATCTTGAATCAATTAAAATATCAATGGTTTGGTTGTTGATCATACCTTCCACTTCAATCATATGTGACCGATACTCTTCTTTCTTGTTGTCCAGGGCTGCATAGATCCTTGGCACATTTCTTCCCATTTCCTCCATTGTTTCATCTTACTGTACATTGTGAACAGTCCTCCCTTTTTCACCTCTGTGAGGACAATCTCTGAACATGTGATCTCTTTTACAACCCCAACATTGAATAGGTGGCTTCCTTGGCCTTTGACCTCCTGCCTCAATCATTCTAGATTCTCTAGAAGTTGGTTGTCCTTGAGGATTATTTCTGAAGAATGGTGGCTTAGACCCCTTCTTCCTTTGATCCATCTTGAATTTATTTTTGTCTTCCCAAGATTTTTGGAAAGTTGGCCTTGTTTTCTGCTGATCATATAGGCATTTAGCTCTCCCTATGGTCTCCTCCAATGTCTTGGGATCATCATATTGTATTTTTTCACTAATGAATGATGCCAATCCACTCAAATACCTTTGAATCTTAACTGTCTCGTCTTTGATGAAAGAGACATATTTCAATAGTTCTAAAAATCTTCTCTCATATTCATCTATTGTCATACTCCCAAGCTTGAGTTCAAAGAACTCTTTCATTTTCTTTTCATAGTATCTCTTAGTCAAGTATTTATTTTCAAAATACTTCTTGAATTTCGTCCAAGTAACACTTTTCTTTTTAATGTGTTGCACCTGCACAAGTTGATCCCACCACATGGATGCCTTTCCCTTGAGTTGATAGATAGAAATTCTACCTTCTGCATGAGAAGAATAATTATGCAATTGAAAATACTTTCTCATGCCCAACAACCATGTCTTTGCATCTTCATCCTTCTTGTGCTCACCATCAAATGTAGGAGGTTTAGTTTTGTTCATTTCTCCTCACAGTTCATACACCCCATAACTCTTGTGCTTTCTGACATGGGATGGACTTGAGATGCTATGTGATATCTTATTGTAATTCCTCGAGGAGTGGTGGTGATGTCTACTAACACTTCTTGTTCTTATTTTCTCATCAAAAGGCCTATGACTTCAAGATTTGCTTGAGCCACTCTCCTTATCCAATTTATTTTCTATTATGTTCAAGCTCTGCATTAACTTCATGTTGAATTCATCCTACTGCGCCTTGGCTCTCATAATCCTTTCATTATCACCCTTATGTCTTTGGACATCCTTCTGAAAAATTTTAATGGTCTCTACCATATTCATGTTTTCATTCCTTTCATCTCCATGTCCATTGGAGTTTGTTCCTCCAATGCCCAAATGGACATCCATCCCTCTAATCTCATCCTCCTGACTGTAATTCCCATATGCCTCTTCCATTCCTATGGACTCTATGCTAATATTTATTTGATATAGTTGTTGTTCACTCTGAAAAATGTGCATCCAACAAAACCTTGTTAGGCTAATTGTTTCAACAATTTCATGAAAATATGAACCATTCTGGTTCAATAATATATATCATAATTATTTCTTATGATTTCCTAGAAATTTGAATGCCCAGATCAATTTTCTGGGTGAATATTTAGATTCCACTGTCCAATACCTTTCCAACGCCTACTCCCATTCTCAATTCCGAGTCTCGAGAAAAATGTTATGGCTATTTAAAAAACATTCCCATTAATTTTTCTGTTCATTTTTCAACTAGACGCAACTCTGCACTGTAATTATGCAGTTTTGCACATACTCCTTTGGATTTTTCGTAGGATCACAATTTTTTTTCTTCATATATATATTATGGACACTCTGTCCAAGTTTCAACGCTTTCTGGGTTCTTAGCTGCTAGTTACAGCCTACTGAAGTTCTAGGCCAATTTGTGTTTTTGGTCTAGAATGCTACAGGTGCCTTATTTTCCATATTAAACATTTTTAACATGCTCGGAAATATAATTGAGCTCTAGTTTTGTCTTCTATGGCTCAATAGATTTCCATTGACTGCTCCTGCACCTCAATCTGATTCTGAAGCAGAAAGTTATGGCTCTTTAAAGTTAGTTGGGTCTTAAAATTTACCCTTCATTGTTTGTGTTGTAACTTTCTCATAAAAGCTTTGTTTGACGAACGGTTTACACCATTAGAAATCTCTCTCCGAGCTCTTTTATTTGAGCTGAAAATACATAGTGTCACTTAGCACACTTTGTTCTTGTGGTTTTTTATTAGCTAAAATCATTGTTAAGGACCTCAAAAACGCTTTGCAAAAAGATGATGTTCAAATGATATAAAACGTCAAAGAAAATAACTAGTTTTTTGTTGTTGTTCACCCTTCAAACAACTTTGTGAGCACAAATTTCAAACTGTACACCCATATTTACCATGTGTAGCAACATCAAAACGTAAATCGTGCGTCACGCACCTATAACCATTGTGCATCACTTCTTTGTCGTGCCAATAACTGCGCACTACTTTTGTGTCACGCGCCAATATTCACCGTGCACAGTTTTGGTTCTTGCACTATTACCTGTTACGCGCAGTTTTTGTATCGCATGTTGATATTCCCTGGGCATTATACTCTACGCGTTGCACCATGCCATAGTTTAGTACATCTCCACCGCGCACCAAAAATATGTGCGCACCACTAACTAAACTGTCGCGCGACAACATATACCCACATTACGCGCGCACCAACAAAACTCCTTTGTGCTCTACCAACACTGCGCACATGACGCGCATCATTATTATGTGTGTGCACACCGTGCAATGATAAATTTAATGCGTGCTCCTGTACATCAACATTTTTCCGCGCAACGCTGATATTTAGCGTGCACACCCTCACACTAAAATTTTTCTGCGTGGCACCGACATTTAGCGCGCACACCCGCACACTAACATTTTTCCGCGTGGCACTGAAATTTAGCGCGCGCATCAGCACGCCAATATCTTGTCGCTCAGTGTCGAATTTTACCTATCACAATCGTTTCACTACGCATCATGCATTTTTAGTGCGCCCACCTGTGCACATTCATTTTTAAGTGCATCAATTCTTCATGAATTACGTTGCAAAAATTGGGGCTTTTGGCTTAACTTTTTCCCCAATTTACCATCGACATTCTTCAATTATGAAATTTGTTCCATTTCACCCCGATAACACCAGTTCAACTTATGAAACAACAAATCGCTGTAAGTTGACATTTCTGGAACGAATTTATCCAAAATCAATTCGTGAATTGAGAAATTTAACCACTAATCTCGCTCCATTTGTCATGGCTTCACTGTAACTTCAAATTTGACCCATTCTAGATCTGAATTTGCTAGAACAGATATTAAATCGGGAATATCTCATCACTTGGCCGAATTTCTCAATTTTCCCCGAATTTAACAACAAAAATTGGGGCTTTTCCCAATTCTGTGTTGTTGCTTCTAAATTTTACCGTGGACGCTCTACAAACTGAAATTTGGCCACCTCAAAATAAATCCTCTGTGACACTTCACTTCAACCCAACCTTCTTGGCCCATCCAATCTCAGTGTTAAAAACTGAAGCTCTGATACCATATTGCCATGTCCCCGGCCATGCATGTCAGGCCACACTACACTAGAGAACCCTTACATTCTATCTGCGGAACATACTGTAACATACCCAGTATCCAACTGAGCTATGCCACATAATTTTTTTGAACTGCATGTAATTAAAATATATACACACAGAACTCTTGCGGAAGCATTATATATAAAATGTAAACATACAACTACATCTGTAAATGCATGGATTCACACTGAAATAATAGTAAACATATACAGGAAATACCCATAAAAATAAACACAGTTATAACCACACATATGATAACCCATAAAAATAAGCATGTAACTAACAATGCAACATGTAAATTTATCACACAATTGGCACTTATCTTGGTAAGGATGTCACCAACTGCGTGCAGACCTTCCACGAACCTCCCAGCCTTAGACCACATTGTTCAACACTCTCAACAGTGAGTCACCCCTGAGCTGGGACTAAACTCCACCTGGGTAAAGGGATTCTTAACCAGGCTAAAGGCTCATAGACAACAGGAAAGACTCTGTCTCAGGTGCCAACTCAAACTAACAACCTACAGTCCCTCATTCCCCACATGCCTATCCCACCCATGAAGTGTGCCCCTTCTCTGCTCAACAGTCCTTCGGTTGCCCCACTTTCTTTTTGAGCTTCAGCAACAGGCCAGACAAGAAGTCTCCAAGCATTGTAGCTGGAGATTAACACCTTCAGGAAATCAATTGCCAACATTTCTCTCACCCAGAGAAGTGCTCACGGGCCTGACAACCCACCTCTTCAATATCCCACGAGCCTGACAACCCTCTTCTTCATTCCAACTCCCAAGCTAACCATATACACCAACACAAAATGGCTATGGATACAGGTTTAGGTACAGTCATGAAGATACGGAAGATAGCTCAATGGGTGTGTGCATGCTCATGGATGTTTGACTGGATGACTAAATGATGGAAGGAGTGATGGAAAGAATGATGGAAAAGATGGAAAAATGAACTAAGTCCCAACAATATGTATGCATGTCCCCCAACTTGACACTTGTCATGTTGGGAGCTACTTTGGTGCCACTTGTCCCCAACTTTAGAACTTAGGATAAAATAATTATCCATACTTTATGATTTAAGAAATATTGACATAATATTCCTTTTTGGATTAAGCTCTCTAGATTACCCCTTTTCCTTAACTTTTAGGCCCCTCCCTTTCCCTAACCAGTGGATTTTAGTCCCCCATCTCTTTTATCATGGTCGGTCTATGCGCAACGATGTATTTTATATTAATTATAAGACATATACAAAAATAGGTGCACTAGCCTTTAACATCTAGGCTCTCCGGCCTAATCAAAACATAAGCATCATAGCTTATAATAACTGGCTCACCAGCCTATAAAATGCAGCATATACACAAAAGGCTACCTGGCCTCAAAATCGTGTGCACTTATGTTGTTGCGTGCGGTATCCTAGAATGTGAAAACTTCCTCATTTTACTGTGCAATACATGTGCGTACTATGCCATGAAATGTGCATACAAAAAATGATATCAAACAACTCACCAACTTAAGTACATTTTCATTTGCATTACAATTGGGTTCGGCCTAGGGATATTACACTTCTTGATTACAAATGCACAAGGGGGTGGTTCAAAGAGGGGGTACCTCCATATTCTCCCATAAATTCTCATGAGGGAACCTAAAGAGTTTCCTACCTGCAACCACGTAATAACATACACTATCACTAACTCCTCTTCCCCTCCTCATGGGGGACATTCAACATACTCTCCTACTTCCACACCTCTACTTTGCACCTCATCTTCCTCTGAGGTTGCAACATCTCTCAATAACCAAGGGGATCGAACTTCATCTTCTCTAACCCTAGTACCACTACTTTTGGTATATTTACTAGATAGCCTACTCCTAATTCCATGCCTCTTCGTAAGCCTATATGCATCTGTGTTTTTCTCGGGCACAACACTCTCTCCCACACTTCCTCTCGGGGCAGTATCATTCATCTTCATTATGGGTCCGACCCCTCATCTCTCACCCCTTTCTACCTTATTTCCACTCCTGTGTTATACTTTCCTCCTCAACTCAACTCAACTCTTCTTGTGTATCTTTCGACTCTTTCTCTTCTATGGTCTTCTGGATCCATTCTTTCCCTCACCTCATCTCAAAATATTCTAGGTCCTCCTAGCGGATCCATATCCTCTTTCTCTTTTCCCCTTATTTTCACCCCCCCATCGCTAGGGGGTCTATTCAGCCATCTTATCTGGATCCATGGACATCAATCATTTCTCCACGAAAATCATTTTGATCCACAACAGGATCTCTTCTAGAAGTCTTTTTTTGCGACCCTTCAACATTTTTTCTCTTAGCCTCATTGAAAGAATCACTATATTCCACAACAAACTCAATAATGTATCCTTCCTTCACTCTGGAAAAATAGAATTTGATTTCTCTAGCCCACTTGTTATCTGATGCCTTCAACATATCGACTGTATTTTGGTTCTAGATCAGTGATTCTTGGGGCCTCAAATCAATGTTAGTAGTGATTTTCCTCTTCAACCACTCATATAGAAAACATGGAAACTCAACAAAGAAAATGTCATGCAAATCACTGTAGATGTACGTCTCCTTCCAATGTTCCATGGTGGTTATTAGACTCATCTTCCTTTGCAGTTAACCAGTCTTGTATTTCCTCTCTAGATGGATTCCACTTCATTCTCTCCCTTCATCATGCAATAGAAAACCTTCATGTCTCGGCAATGGAACCATTTGTTGGTTTTCTAGTGCACATCCTTCCTAACATTGGGGGGCTAATGACCCAGGGTTCATCTAGAGTTTACCAACAAAAATCCCAAGGTGTCAGCATATCAATATTTAGTCTAGGACTGAAGAAGGTCTCACCTGAGATGCCATGAGAATCACAAAGATAGTCTGGTTTTGTATTAGAGATGAAGGGATAAATCATATTAAATGATTCTACAAAATACCTTTTTCCTGTGGAAAATCATACATAGACCAAACCGATAGATTCTTTAAATCCTGGATCGTAGAACACATAGATGACAGAAACCACAACTGGATCAACAAGTTAGTTATCGTTGAACACTCTTTCAAATCTAATCACTTAATTTATTTTGACCAAACCAAAATTCTAGCCTCATCTCCCTATTACTCCTCTCATATCATTTGCAAAGTGCTCAAGATTGAAAAACACCCCAATAACTTCAATTGAGAAGATGGTTACAAGCTCAACCAATCATGGCAACCTCTCATTCAATAACTAAATCACTAAATATTTATATATTCTTTGTTAATTTTATTGTTTAATTTAATTTATTTTTATCCTTAAATGTCGATCCTTCTCTCATCCTCTCAATTTGCTATTTCTCATTTAACCCTTGATTCTTATCAACGTCTTTCTCTCCTTTTACTCATTCATTTTTTTCTTCTTTTAATATTTCAATTTACGGTTTAATCTTGTTTAGTTTTGCACCTCTTTGTTTAATTTATCCTTAATTCTTATGTCTTTATTCATTTCCCCTTCTCCATTAATCATTTATTGATTCACACCCTCTCTTAGTCATACTTTATTTATTGATTCACACCCTCTCTTAGTCATACTTTGTTTATTTGTAGCATCTCCTCGGTATTGAGTTAATTTAAATAATTTATATTTCATTCTTTTATTCACCACCGTCCATTCCCAATGAGTATTTATTTTAACTCTTTATACCAGCATATTCTTTTCTAATCACTAAGCTTTCATTGTCCTTGATAATTGGTAGAGTGTCAAAACCATTTACATAATTTATTTCAGGAAATTTCTTCTATTAATAACTATTATCATTATTTAAAATAATTTTATATTAAGTTATTATTTTTGTTATTACAGAATGATTAATTTTAAATATAAACTTGTCTAAGTTTTTTTATGTTGAAGTGTGTAGACTTTAACAATCTACACAGAAGAAGATCCTTATCTTACAAACAAAAAAGTCTCATACATAATTTTAATATCTAACTTAACTGTGACATTAAAATTAGATTATTATTATTATATAAAAATAAACTTAATAATATACTTCCATTTATAAAAATGTTTATCATATTAATTACATACTCATTATTACACAAGATGCGTTGAGAATGGGCTACCGTTACTATCTATGAGATGTAAGCCTTTTGATTAAGACCCGATTTCATATTATTTTTAATAGATTTTATAATACATTATTTCCCAATAGCCTTTCATTTTATTTTATCCTTTTGGGGTGAATAATTTGGACAACGTACCTAATGAGGTGCAAGTTGTGTTTCGTCTCCAATGGGCATAAACACCATCATGACCATGATCACCATCCCTCCATGCATGCGGCGATCCATGGTCAGCCATTCATCCATGTTGTTACCAACTCTACAGTCTACCAAAAGAGACGAGAGGGAGACTTAAAAAAATGTGGATTTTGCAAGTTGGAATTATTAATATTATATCTAAGTCACGAGTTCATCTTATTCCAAGTTGGAAAATACTTCTATATAGTTAAAAAAAATCCTCAACTTGCAGTAATCTACATACTCCAAGTCGGAATTCATTGAAATTATTAATTTAATTATATCTATTAAGATTCCCTAGTACACACCAAAATCGAGATTCCCATTATGGTAGGACTACATTGTCTAGGAAGCACAACGCCAAATCATTTCTCCCAAAAATTCGGTTGATCCCACATTGAACTCTTCTCCATGACAACATCATTTATTATATATTATGGTTGAGGACAAGTTGACAAAATTTGGTTTGACTTTACCTCATCCCTTTACGATATTCCCACAAATCCCAATTTGTATTCACTCTCATCTTATTGGTTGCTTTTAATTTAATACGATTAAATACATAGATGTTGAACACCCCTAACCAAGTTTATCAAATATAATCATTGATTCAATATAACTACATTAATCTCATTTTAGTAGGGTTTAATGTCTACTTTCACTTTTAATTTTAACAAATATTAGGAGCTTAAGTGGTTGTATTGGAATTTGGTCTTTCTCTCTTTCTGGCTTTTTTTTCAACTCCTTTTATAGGTTTTTATTATCTCCAAATTTTCTATCAGAACTAGCTCTTTTGTGTTAGAGTTACCAAATTCCTTGAAAGGCCCAAACTTGTTCTCTAGATTTGTCATGAGAATGGCCATGTTGCAAGAGTTGTCAACAACTTGTGCTTCTAGATTTGTAAATCTCTCCTCTAACTCATCTCATGCATTGTTATTATACTCATCTACCATGGCTAGGGTTTTGAGACTTATTTATGATATCATTTCCTAGATACTACGAGTTCCCACAAAAATCTCAAAGAAACTTGTTATGTTACAAATATGATCTATAAATTGCCATGGATATTCCACTTGAACGGTTCATCACAATATATTTTACAATATTATGAAATATTTTATGATGCAATGTTTTACCTTATATTTTCATGTTTAATCTTACTAGCTTAGCGCACAAACTACTGAAGTAAATTGATACTAAAATGAAAGAATCTAAGCAAATGACACAATGTCCACACAATGAACACAAGATCTACCATGGGGATACCCAATATCGGAAAACCCAACTAGAAAGTGAGGCCTATACCTTGTTGTTTTCTTCTCAATTATTAAATGCAAATACAAAGAAAGTGCACTCACTATGGAATTTCAATGGAAACTATGACTTGTATCACTACTACAAGATCTTCTACTTACTCTATTTTGCTTCAATATCCCACTGTCAATGTTTTTCTCTCATATTGAAGAATACTCAATGTGGAGATATGAGTTTTTTCGTCCGATAACCCAGCCAGAAAATTGAGGTAGGATGAACTAATTTTTGGGGATAGAATTACTATAAATACATGATAGAGTTTTGTATTTTTAGTGTAACCAACAAATATATCAAGTCTGAGGTGTGCTCAAGCTATTGGGGTGTCTTTCTGGTGCACAACAAAAGTCTAAGGGATTCCCTTAAGTTCTTTCTTATTCTTAAGGTATGCTATGAAGTTGTGATGTTGTTGTGAGGTTGTGATGTTGTCGTATGCTCTCCTATGAAGTTGTGATGTTGTCGTGATGTTTTCATGAGGTTGTGATGCTTATGTATGCTATGCTATGAAGTTGTGATGTTACCATGATGTTGGCGTAAGGCTGTGATCCTATCATATGTTCTGTTATGAAGTTGTGATGTTGTCGTGATGTTCCCATGAGTAGATATTTTCATTAGTGGACGTTGTCATGAATGGATGTTACTGTCAGTGGATGTTTCCATCGGTGACTACATTCTAGGAATGATGCTATGAGGCTTGCTAGGGTTTGAAGGATTTTTTACAGAATGAAGCATGCAGGTGAAGTTAGAAGTACTTTGTGTATGAAGATCTTGGATTGGTGATATCGTATCGAATTGGTCCTCAATTGATAAGATGGTTGTTTTCATTCAACAGGTTGGTGCGTATGCTTTAGGGAGTGGGTGCTTCATTATAGTTGGAGTTGGTGAATCCAAGCAGTTGGTGTTGGTAAATCAGGAAGTTGGAGCTTCCTTCAGGTTGGTGCCTATAAATTAGGGGGTTGGTGCCTCCTTCCTATTGGTGTTGGAGAACCATGGAAGTTGGTACTTCCTATGAATGCAATCTTAAATATAAGAAAAACATTTTGTGGTTTTCTCCCATTTTGGTTTCCATGTAAAAATCATTGTGTTTTGTGTATGGTGTTTTGTGATGATGAATGGCATTGTTAATCATTAATGTTTAAATGACGTGCTTAAGGTTAAAAATGGTAAAAAGTGTTCAACATCGATTCACCCCCCTCTCAGTATTGGTGAATATTCCAACAAGGGTCGTTCCAAACATCAATTAGTTAAAATAGACCAAATGTTTCTTCATCTGCAACCTTACAAGAAGACTTCACTCAAAGATGAACATTGTCTTAAACTTGCCCCTGAATTGTATGGTTCTTATACAATTATCAAACAAGTGGGGCCCATGGTCTACTAGTTAGCTCTTCCCAGTCATTCTAAGCTCCATCCCATTTTTCATGTCTCATGTTTAAATAAAGTGATTGGAACTAAGTGCTAGACTCAAACCAATCTCCCTAAATTGGATGAAGAAGGTTCCATTTGGTTGTAGCTACAAGCAGTCTTGGACCAACGAGCATTAGCGAACCGTCAAGGAAGTGTTATTTCAGTGGAAGGATACAAATTTAGAATATGCCACCTGGAAGCTGAATACCATTTTGCAATAATTTCCTCATCTCCAGTCTTGAGAATAGGGATATTATTCAAGGGGGAGGGAATGTTAGGAACCTAGCCTCCCTAACCCCTCATGTAGGTAGAATAATAGATTTTCCATGTATTAAAGGTCAACATTAGTTAATAAGGCCTATTTAATAATGTGAACATGTCTAATGTAAGAATACTTCACAAAAAATTTCACTTCTAGAAATATCTTCCTCTAGAATGTTATTTAGAAGATATAATTTGTATAAATAAGAGTAGAAGGCATCATAAAGTCTTGTCTCGATAATTATTGTAATAGAGCTCTTCTTTTCTAGAGGTTTATCCTCGAAGAGGCAAACGAACTTGGATTTCTATCAATAAAGGTATCATTTTTGGTTGTGTGATTCTCTATATTTGGTTGTTCTACTGGTGTTTGCTACAATATTTATGTTTCTTCTTATTATAATACATCTGGTACCTTACATAACTCTCTTGTTATCCAAAAATCTACTTGGAAAAACTATTCTCCTTTCCATACAAATTTACTTCTTCTCCCATGCTTCTTTGACTCACATCCTTCCCAAGGTTGATTATACTCATCCCCCATGCTCTCAATAACTATGGGATGTTACTTATCACACCCACCCTCTTATATGAATTCAATGATTGGGCTCTAGAATACTCAACATAAAATAAAAGGTTCAAAGTAAGGATAATTTAGAAATATGGGTTGGGTTTAATAGACATGGGTAAACTATCACCCTTTGATTCATTCCCTCGTGGAAACTAAATCCCCAAGTCTCTATCTGTGTCCATAAGTAGTTGTTGATACATTTGATCTATTTTATTCAATATACATCATTTACATATTACATCACTTGGTCCTCATCCATACATCATCTTTACGATATACACACTAGTTTGAGGATTAAAAATGGGGATGTTACCGGTGTGCTACATAGACTATTCCATTATATACCAAACTTCCAAAATTAGAAAAAGAAGGAAAGTTTATTCTGGAACTAGAAAAAGTTATAGATCACCCTTCTCTTTATCCTCATAATAGAACCATTATGGAGTACTTGATCATGTCAAAGAATATGCCTCTAGTATAAGTTACATGGGAAGATGAAAAATTCATGAAGAAACATCCTCAACTACATGATTTAAGCGAAAATATTTTTAAAGAATGGGACTATGTTAGGGCCCCAACCCTCATATATTATTAGTATATCAATTATAGTTAGGTCAATATAGAGTGTAGGATACATCATGCCCACTTTATCTTCTATTTATAATAAAGGAGATCCATTTTAATAGGCATCTTGTCTTGCACATTATATATATCATAATAGGAGGTTTCTCCATTAAAGATGCCTCTTATCCATTGACTATATATCATTATCAAGATGTTAAACTACTTATTTGTTCTTTTTTTATGCTATTTGGGGTATTTGGTACATAATAGATCCCTCCTTATGGAGCACATATTGGATTATGTTGTTTTTGGATATTAGATCATTATGAAGTTGTCACCTTGAAGAGGTAAGTGAACAGGAGTTGTTCCTTCCATAAAAAAAGATCATTGTGTAGTGTATCCATACCTTAAGGGATTTGATATTGAATAAGTGTGAGCATTTTTTATATACAGTTTGTGATTAAAGTTTAAGAGTTAAAGTTCATAACATATGGGGTTGAATGTATATGCAATTGGGTTAGAGTAATAAGGGTCCACATGTGAAATGAATGATAATATGTATGTATGTATGTAAACAAAGTTACCGACTTAATGAGGAATGTGACCTCAAAACGAGAACTTTGGCCCAAAAAACCCATAATTTTGCATAAAAAACAGGAAAATCAACCCCCAAATCAAAAAGTGGTGCTACTGGTAGCATTGTTTTTTTCAAACATGGTCAAAATTACAACATTTTTCAAGCATGGCCTTCAAAACTCATATAGTAACTCAGAAAAACCTTAAAATCGACACCTAAATAAAAAAAAAATGATGTTACATAAAGCAAAATGTTTTTTTCAAAATGTTAAAATTATAGATAATTTGAAATCGTTTGAAATCGTACTTTTAGCAGTTGGCACCATTAAAACCAAAACCTCAAAATCAACCATCAAATTGAAAAGTATTGCTACCAGTAGCACCCATTCTAAAGTTGGGTTACTAAAATGACACATTTGTTTAAAGTGGTAAAATAAATCATCATTATTGTAAACAAAATCATAAAATCAACCCATAAATGCTTACTTTTTAAATCTTAATTTATCACTCCAAGCACAAGATAATACATAATACATTTAAAAATATATATTCAAACCCCAAATTTGAAAAACATTAAAACATTAAAAAAAATATGGTAAAAAAAAACTAAAAAAAAAAGAAAATATTTGAAAATTTTCACGGGAAAAAAATCAAAAATTAAAAAAAAAATATGATAAAAAAAAAACAAAAAATATACTAAAACTCCCTAAGCTAAAACTTTATTTTAGAAAACACTTAAGAAAAAAAAATTGAAATAGAAAATTTCATTAAAAATTAAAAAAAAAAATTAAATATATTCTATATATATATATATATAGTTAAATATATATAAAGTGTGGGGTCAAGACCTAGGTCCTGTGGTATATATATATATATATAACGATAATCACTAAGCCCATCACGATTGCACTATGGCTAAGGCCTAAGTTCAAGGGATGAGGCAGAGTGTAATCGATCGAGCTATTGATTGTGCACATACATGTCTTAAGGTTCCAACAAACCTTCGTGTGTAATGATCTCAAGGAAAAAAAATACGACGACTCGAAAAACTTATCCCCAAGTGATGTGAGATACCTGTGTTGCAATGTCTATCAATTTACAGGAGCACAGTTACAAGTCAACATAATTATATTTATATATGTATTTGGTTACAGTTTTATCAAGTTTCGTTTAGAATTGCTCCATCCTGCCAAAAATACTGATACTCATAGATTTAAACATAGAAATAAGTTACATAATTATTAGAATATAGATACAAAAATTTGTAGTTAAGGTGCAATTCTTGAATTTCTTGTGAATTCCTTAATCTAATTACATCATAATCATAAAGGAGTTCTTAATACACCCAGGAGACTTTGGATACAGTGGTTATTACTAATTGATAATCTCCCAACCACAGAGAGCGCAATGGTACCCAGAATATTGTTCCACCATCTACGAGTGAAATAGGTTAGAATATTCTTCCATTAACCAGGAAACAAACAACAAGCGTGAAAACCATCATCGACATCGGATATAAATGCACATAGGTAGTATGAAAAACCAAAAATTATTTTATACAAGGCCCAAGTTTCTTTTCTTGGATTATCTTCATTAATAATATTGATATAACTTGCCATAGCAATTAAATTTAATACCAAATTTACATTAGCGTAACCACCAATTTTCACCAATTTATAGAAAACCGAATTTTTTTCCATTTCGGTTCCACATATAGCATCAGTAGGGCATAAACTA
The DNA here is from genome assembly GCA_009831015.1 of Picea engelmannii. Classification (NCBI taxonomy): domain Eukaryota; kingdom Viridiplantae; phylum Streptophyta; class Pinopsida; order Pinales; family Pinaceae; genus Picea; species Picea engelmannii. The sequence goes on along the minus strand of ML777259.1, from coordinate 2,567,592 downwards.
TCCAAGTAGAGAGAGTAGCAATATATTCACAGGAAAATAATTCTGAATTTAAATTTCATTCACCAAAATAGAACAAATAGTAAGCAAGAAAGGTTGAAGTTAATAGGGATCTAATTATTTCAAATCTAATGGACAATCCTTCCGAGAGTAAATATATCACTAACTTTCAACTGCGATGTGAAATGAGAATGTAAAATCAATAGTGATACCATAATAAATCAATTAAAAAATGGAGTTATCATCTTTCTCAAATACCATAATCAAAAGATTGTGGACACTTGATGTTGATCTTCAATCCGTAAGCTTGCGCAAATCCTTCCACTTGCTAATCCAAAGACTTCACCGGTACCTCTCAGCTAACACTATAGGTACTCTTCTTCCCTCTTATCCCCCCGAACCGCAGAGGGGCTACACATAGAAACCAGATCTCAATAGCACAAGCTTCCCTCGCAAGGAGAGACTTCCACCTCTTGCACAAGCTTGAAGCCCAACTCACGCAAGTAAAATCGGTTAATCAAAATTTCAACAACATTTCATTCATCCAACATTAGGGTTCTTTCTCTCTTCCTCATCATTTCTTTTATAGGGAAATTTGCCTTGACACATGTCATCTCATGCCCAATTAACTAATTTTTAGTAATTAAATTAAAGATTATTCACCCACAACACATGTCACATTCTCCCCAAGTTGCACATGTTAAATCCCTTTTTAATTTAATTAAATAAGCATTGTCCTCACACCCACAAAATCAGTTCCTAAATTTGCTCCTAGTTGTCTCTTAGTTCCCCAATCCATATTTTATTATGTCCCCTAACTAAATTTCAATTTGAGTTTGATTAGGACTTTTCTCTTAGCTAGGATTTAGTGGTTTATTGACTTAGGATACTAACTCTATGTGAATAACCCATTCTCTCATTAAATGAATTCTTTTTATTAATATCATGGGCACATGTCCACATATCTAGATTTTATTTCTATTCTTCCTTTACTAGGTTTATTTAGCCATATTTCTTTATCCCCTTTAATGTTTTATTTAGTCAAACATCTAGACTTAGACTCTTTGTTAGTTTTCTAGTTTATAATTTAATAATAAATTGTATTCTCTTTTCTAACAAAGTCCAAACATTTATTTTATTTTGTAGGTCTTCTAGATTTTTATTGACTCAAAATGTATTCATGTGAGATTCCCTTCAAGATGTACCTTTGTGCTCCAAGGGTGTCACTCACCATTAAGTAGTTTAGAAGTTGTTCGATGCTTGGAGTGAGTACTCCACTTTTCGACCTTATGTGAGACTAAGGGCTTGCTGAGGAATAAGGTACCCGCCTTATTGTGTGCCCCTTAGAAATCCTTGTGAGTGACTGTCTCAATCTGCCCTCACTACATTTTGAACCTCTCTGAAGAAGGTAATAATTAATCTTAATCTAGGTCACGCCGGAAGTGCTAAGATGATGTGATAGGGAAACTTCCACACCTCTCCCTCATCTATCTGGTATTTGTGTATGACCCATTTATTTCATATGTGATTCATATTAGAAAGCGTCACCATGACTGCATCCACTGACAAGGATAATGTCAATAATCCATATACATGAAATCCATAGAAAAATCATCATCAATAATATATATGCATATAAATCAAGTACTCAAACCAAAATAAAAGTCCACTCCTTGACTCAATCCGGAGTCAAAGGAAGTTTGTTGATTCCATTGGCATCCTCAGCCTGTCATGTTTCCTGTACACTCAGGAAACCTCATCATAGTACATGTCAATACTATACATCAATAAATAAAATATAAATCTCAATACTCTACACTACATAACTCATAAACCAAAACATAATCATAATCTACCATGTTTTAACCCGATCACTTTCTCGCAAGTGTCCTCAAAGAATAAGTCATTGTATAAAACGTGATTAGTGGAACTGGATGTTACAGGTCATAACATGTGCAAGTTTGGTGACCTACAACCCTTTGCAAATGTGAAACCTATGTGACTGTATATGTACAAAGCCATATAGGTCTATTAATTTCATATTTTTCATAGTCATTTTAGTTTAGCATTAAGTATAGGTAGTAGGATATAATTTATCATAAATTATAGGCTTGTAATCTTTTATCTTTTTCCATTCTTGCCTAGTAATTAGCTCATCTAGTTGTTAGGAGGTAAAATCAATTTTCCTTCTTCTTACCACATTGATAGCTTACTTCTTTGTAAGGCACATGTATATATAGATTAGATTGCAATAATTTTTCTTTATTTCCTTGACTTTTTTAAAGGATTTAAAATAGGTCTCTCTTGTTAGAATATGCTCTTCACCTTGCACTCATCAACAATCTAGGTGAATTAGAAATGCTAAGGAGTTCTACAATATCTCCCTAAAAAATTCACCATTATCTAGATTAATTAAGTGGAGCAAGAACCCCTGAATGTTCACATCTCTATTTTTGACAATCTGTTGGAAGTGTTTCCAAAATCATCATTGAGAGTTTTTAAGGTTGCAACACACCACATATAACTTAAGTAGGTAAAGTAATGAACCACTCAAGTCCACATTCTATGCTTTTGACCTAATTTCATTCAATTATTGTGATATGTATTTTCTTTTTGTATCACACATTTTGTTTCCTCGTGATAACCAAACACTTGAAGGACATAAATAGTTCTCTTTTTTCTTCAAGTAGTCTCTTTACCTTGTGCTCATAAGCGAGCTTGGTGAATAAAAATTATTAAAGAGTTCTAAAATACCTCCTTTGGCACTCCTTAAATCAACATAAAATGGAACATGACCCCAGTTTCAACCCTTAAAAACGACTCTACTAATCAACACACTTAATTCCTCCTTTGTGAGGTCACACAATACTTAAAAGTGTTGTCTAGGATTTCAGGTATAGGCATTCAAATAACTCCCCATTATCATTTCCCATACGAAACATAGAATTTATCTCAAGGAGAATTAAAATCCTTCCCCTCAAGTGTGCATAAACCAAGGCAGAGAGATATTCTATGGGGTCATATGCTTAGGTCTAGTTATTCTTGTGAGTCTACTTAAGCCACCCAACTCTTGTTTAAATCCAACCCGTGACTACTTGAAGCTAAGAGTCCCTTTCATGCACTTGATGAAGGTACGTAGTGGATGGAACCTAGGATTTCCACAAAGCTGTCATTTGTGGGCTAGATTTCCACCTAAGGAGGATAGTTTTGGCTATTGTGAAGTGTCTCTAGGTCCATCAAGACATACCCCAAATACCCCTCACTATAACTGACTCATTCACACCTTCACTAGTTTTCTTTGGTGGATTTAGACCTCATCACTAAAACTCTTGGAAGACCTAGTATTATTTGAGTAGGAGGACATTAGGTCTTATAGGACATGTGATTTTATTTTTCACACCCTCAAGTGAAATCCATCCTATCAAAATATATACTTCTCTAAAAGGGAAATACATATGTTGTTGAATCATTATCTCAAATATTTGCATTTTTATTGACATATTTTTCTTTGATTAGGCAATTGTTTGGAAAAACACAAGTTAACAAACATCCACCTAAAATCCACATGCAACCTGTAAGTTAGGAACCATAGGAGACCATTTGGAACTTTTCCATTCTTGACACTTGTAGGTCCTTCCAACAATGCTGGGAGGTGTCCCCAATATTTTTACATCACCAATTACACCACCCCCATATTCACCTTTTATTGGATATTCATTAGGTTCATCCTTGCTCGGGTCATGCATGTTAGGCTTAGATACTCATAACAACATTCCCAGTATCACATCCCTAGTAGGAGATATATCCCAGCAGGAAACCCCAATGGTGGGTTTTATACCACCATCTCATACACCCAACCTTTCATATATGACTTTTCTCAATATACTAGATTTGATGAAGCTCACCAATGACCCCATTTTACATGATCCAACTTGGCCATCCATGGTGACCAAGATTCCCTCATATATTCCAAAATTTGAGTGAAGGATGGGTGAATACCTATCTAACCACATCATGAAATTTCATCTCTAATGATCTTCTAATTATATCATAGATGATTCTATTTGGTTAGAATTATTAAAAAAAAATATAACTAGGCCATCAACCAAATGGTACATCAATGGAACATTAGGATCACATGTCAACTTTGCCTCTCACATGAAAAACCACTAGAAGACATATCATGTATCATATCCATGAGTGGTGTGAGTGGTGCGGCCTATGAAAAATAGAGGTTAAGGAAAAGCTCCTCCTAGACTGGTTCTTGAAATCCATTTTTCCTCTAATTTCAAAATACATGGCCACAACCATGCCTTAGAATAAATATAAAGCCACACTCAAATCCCAACACTCTAACTTAATCTATGATCAGTCTAGGTAGCTTTACACAGTCATCCTAGATTCTCCTCACCCTCAACCATTTGAATGAGAAAATGTTGGGGCATCCCATTATGTGGATGGGTTGATTGGGTCATCACTCCAACTAAACTTATGGAGCCTCATCCCCATATGGCACTATACATTATGGGTTCCATCATATTGGATTCCCCACACATCAACATGATGTTGGAACATCATATGCACCCAATAGTATGTCACACAACCACTCCCCCCAAATGAAAGATGGTCACAACCTGCCAGATCTAAGAACTGGCATGTCCCCCAAGGCATGCATGATTCCCCAGATATTCATGGTACCTCCTCCAATATCCATAACTATATTGGAGGGACATCTACATCGTACAACTAGTATGACATCCCGCAAAAAAAACCCATACTACCCATTCACTAGACCCCATAGGCCAGTATTGCACCACCAGAAGCTCAGTAACATGCTAGTGTAAATTTCATTCAAACTTAACTAGCTCATAAGGAAATAGGTACCTATTCCTAGTCCTTAGGAGGATTCTAGCCTTTAAGTGTAATTCCCCATTTTCACCTATGTAGCTAGAGTAGATTTTTGACCTAATTGTATTTCCTTGTTTATTATCTATGGAACAGTGTTATAAAAATAACACTTTAGTTTGTGGACATGTGGAACTACATATATGTGAATACTATGAATACTTACTATTTATGTGTGATTATATTGTGTGATTTACTTTCAACATGCAAGTTTTAATTGAAGGATTTTGGTACATGGATACCAATTTGAATGACATATTTAACAGAATTAGTACCATGCACATGATGGATAACTATCTGATTTACATGGTTTGTCAATTAGTAACTATTGTGGATAAATATGGCCTATAAGCCATACCTCCCTTGTATACACCCTCAATCTAAGACAAACAATGGGGCTAGATTGCTAAATAGTTTCCCTAGTTCCAAACAAGTTGTTTCCTTTTCATACTAGAAGAGGGAAAATGGCATACCTTTCCAACAAAGATTGTCCTCACTTGTATGACTAATTTAACTCTTGAGATATAGTTACAACTCCTGTGATATTCTTCCTACACACAAGAAACAAACAAATACCAATCTATGAATTCTCCTACTTTTACGAAATCACAATATAGTCTATATCTAATCTGATCTATTCAAGGTGAGATCAGATTTGTTTTCTACAATTGAATATAATCAATATGGATAGGGTAAAACCATAGGTCTATATCATAAAAATGGAAAAGTACATCAATACTTTGTTACCTTAAATGAATGAAGCATTCCTCCTTAAGCTCCTTGGCCTTGCTCCTCCTCAACCCTCACTCAAGCAAGGTAAACGTGATCTGAAGACTAATTTGAATGAAGAATCTCCTTTTAAAATCCAACAACATACACCTGTAAATTATTCTTTCTCCCCTTTCCCATGGATGGCCTTCCTTATATAGATTGGTGGAGGCTAAGATATGGTTCTAGATCTCTAGAACTTAGTGAACCTTGACGGGATTGAGAGTTGCCAAGCTCCTTCCATAAGAAAAACAACTCATATATCTATGATCGCCTTGGAAATTACAAAATATAGAAGGCTCCATAGGTAGTTGCAACCCAACAATACTATATCTAGTGAACAATCACAATTTAAAATCTATGCAACTAGCAATTGATCACTCTTTGTCAAGCATTTTAGGTGTGATCGTCCTCTTTAATGACTAAAATCTAGAGAAGATGTTATTGGATAAATCCATAGGTGCGGACACTAACCGATCTCCCTAGATCCACCTAGATCTAGAACAAAGCAAGACAGAACATGACTCTTTCCCTAGATTTTGACCATTGAATTAAATAGGAGGCAAGAACAAATAACATACCTTATTATCGCTTCCAATGGTCTTTGTTGCTCCTGCTTCGCTCCAGTTCTCTCGTGCAGTCAAGACCAAGACAACACAAACCAACCAAAATGAAGAAAGCACAATCTATTCAATGGTCAATCTATGTATATGATCAAGGAATTATACAATAAAGTGAAAATAGCTTTATGAGAAAGAATCATATTACTGTATCATATTAAATGTGAAAGAGAGATTACAACCATGGCCTTGATGTCGTAAGGTCCCTTCCAACTGTCCTTCGTTCCCCACACACTTCTTTCTCCAAGGATTCTGAAACCATAGATATGATAGCTACTCACAATCTATCTTGACAAAGCAAATCTTAAAGCCACTCCAACGAAGCTGATAATTCCAAGCAAATCAAGAACAAGATCAAGAACCAACAAAGCTAACTTTATCCATGAGAACTCCTCTCCTTTTATAAGTTGAAGAGGATAAGGTGAGGAGGTTAGTATGATCCCACTAAATCATGAAAGCGAGTAATATCCAAACCATTTAGATGCCACCTCACCATAGAAGTTTCTCCTTCTAGAAGATTCGAGAAAAAGCTCATTTTCCCACGTGTAGGCATTCTCGCACCCTAGCTATAGAGAAAC